>ML344401.1:0-15552 GCA_005239505.1 Nicotiana paniculata | reverse complement strand
GGGGGGGGGGGGGAATTTGCAGTCGTATCCTACATTTGTGTCAAATTTTAACCTGTACCCTATTTTTATTATTGATTTGGTAGCCTATTGACAAAAAATCAGTAATAACATGACAATTTTACCCCTAACAAAAGATATAAAACCTGCATCATGCATTAATCGCGTGATCTGCAACCTCCTTCGTGAAAAAAGATCTCTTCCTCTTCTCTCAGCAGCTTTATCAAAAAGCCAGAAACTTGAACCAGATTCATTTTCAGAATTACACTTGCATGAAGTTGTTTGGCAGATATAGCATGAAGTTTTCACTTATAGATCTTCAAAAGATTTTCAAAACATTAAATTTAATGTGTGAAGGATATAAAAAAAAGTTATTTCATGTTGAAGTCTGAAGTTTTAATCAAATACAAGCTACAACTTCATGCTAATGTAGCATGAAGTTGTTTCATGTTTGAAGCTAAAACTTCATGTTAATGTAGCATGAAGTTGTTTCGCGTTGAAGCTAAAACTTCATTCTAATATAGCATGAAGTTGTTTCACATTGAAGCTAAAATTTCATGTTAATGCATGCTGAAGCTATTTATCCTGCAGTCTACAGTTTTATCATGAGTTTTATCCGAAACCTCAGTTTAAACATGCTGAAGTTTTTTAGTTCATTTGCTAAAACTTCAGACTAAACATGCTTAAGTTTTTGTCATACAGTATGTAATATTCTAATGAGTTTTTGCTAATGTCACACCTCTTTTTTTCCGAAGGGGATAGGGAGTTTTTCAATTAAAGTGACGTTAATGAAATGAGATTATTTATTTAATTTCAGAGTCGCCACTTGAAATAATTTTATGATTTCCCAAGTCATTGATTTATTTTAAATCCAAATCGAGGAAATTTGACTCCGTTTAAAGTCAGCGAAACTAGAAGACTAGGTAAGAAATTTTGTTAACCCAGGCAAAGGTGTTAGGTATTCCCGGATTCCGTGATTTTAGCACGGTAGCTTTAATCATACATGGCTTAGTCCATTTGATTAATTACGTATTTTAGAACATATGTACACTTTACCTTTATCGCTCTTAATTGCTTGATTATTCGTAATTATGAAATTATTTTGAAACGAGTCACGTGTACATGTACTCATTTCGTTCGGCGCGTCAAGAATCATGTCACGCGTACGTGTACACAATTAATTACGCTTTGTTAATATTAAGAATGTTTGGCTAAAGTTGCGAGAACGCATACCTCGATTTATTTTTAAAAATCGTAATTATGTCACGCTAACGTGTACACAGTTAATAACATTTTATTATTATTACGACTGTTTGGCTAAAATCGCGCAAACGCGTATTTTGGTTTAAGTTTAAAAATCGTAATTATGTCACACAAATGAATACATAATCACGAGGATTTGATTAAGTGCCTAAAGCAAGCTACGATGTTCATAATCATTATTCCTAAACTAATTTGAGATTGTTGTAAAGTCATACGGTATGGATATTATTGTGGAGGAAATGAAGTGAATTAGTTATAGAAAAGTGGGCACGCTTCGCGTGTTTGAGAAAAAATGGGTCGGGATATGAATACAAGGGACGCTCTTGTTTCTTTTCTTTTTTTTGCTTTTGGCAGTACATATCTTTCTTGGCCCAACTCACAAACTAATGGACAATGGTTCCAGGGAAAAATAATGAATTCACTACTACTTATTTTTAGCTATCGAACAAGACCAAAAGATTATTAGACTTAGATCTCATGCTCATGAAATAAAAGTTGAAATAGGAGATTCAAACAACAGTATACCACTAAACTGATTCTAACAAATCTAGTGTAAATCAAATTGACGAACAATTTAAATAGATATTTCATGAAGAAATGAAATTAATTACCGCAAATCGCAATTCAAATGAACAGGTCGCACTTTACTCATACTGAGACTCATTCAAACAAATGAATCCAAACAGTAGTAACAGATAAGGTGAAGCAATCATGATTTCACGTTAAATCGGATCTGGAAATGCAAACATAAGAGAACATAGCCCTGGATTCGAACCGAAATTGCCACGAACTAAAATTTGCCTTTGATTAATTAAAATCCCGACAGTTACAAGGACGTCAATAAACCACAACTACGATCAAATCCAAAACAACAATCAAAATTAATTGAAACCGCGAACCAAACCACGAACGGACAGTAGTTTGAAACTCGAACTCAGACGAACTCCAGACCTCAATTCATCTCCATTTTTTCAAAAAAAAAAGCACAGAAATCGAAATTAGCATGAAGAAAACAGTATCATTTTCTTTGTATTTCTTCCTGATTTTCTGCTTTTGAATCCCAAAACCAACAGAAAAGTCGGACCAGGAAAGTTGAAGAGGAAAACCGAAAATCAGAGAAGAAGAACCGAAAAATAGAAACACAAACCTTAGCCCTTTCTTTTCATTTTTCCTCCAAAATTCCTCAAAATCATCCCCTTTTGTTCGTTAATCACCCTGTTTCTGTTGCCGTTCGATGTGTGTGTGTGTGTTTCTCTATCGTATGTGTGTGTTTGTGTGCGACTGGAACTTGAAAGGAGGGGGATGTTTGGAAGAAGACAGCATCGCCTCTTTTCCTTAGCTCTAAGATTAGGCGGCTCTAGACTGGAAAGGTTGAGAGTGGCGACCAGAATTGGCTCAGGGAAGTGGGGGTGGCTGGCCGATTGGGTGAAGGGATTTTGGGGGTGAGGCGGCTGCTATTCTCTGTCAAGAAGAAAGAGGCGATGGGGGTGTATCTAAATTCTAAGGTGTTAGGTTTTTGGTTGTCGGGGGGAACGACTGAAGACCAGAGGAGATAGGGTGAGATCTTCACTTAAGGAAATTAGATTTTTGGTGGGTTTAAAGGGTATTGGGCTTTGATTTAGGAAATTGGGTTGGGTCCATGCCTTGTTGGGTTTTAATTTTGGGCTAAGAAGACTAAAATAATATAATGTATTTATAAAGATATAAAAATTACTCTTAATTAATTAAAATAAACTATTAAAATAAAACTAAATATTTAAACACTAAAAATAGCTTTTAAAACGTGACGGGTCAAAAATTACGTGCTTGCAGCTAATGCATGCTGAAGTTATTTAGTTCATTTGCTAAAACTTCATACTAAAACATGCTGAAGTTTTGTCTTGCAGTCTACAGTTTTGTCATGAGTTTTATCCGAATCTTTAGTCTAAACAAGCTAAGTTTATTAGTTCATTTGCTAAAACTTCATAATAAATATGCTTATTTTGTCTTGCAGTATGTATATTTAATGAGTATGCTGAAGTTATTCAGTTCATTTGTTAAAATTTTGCTAAAATTTCATGCCAAAACATGCTGAAGTTTATCATGCAGTCTACAGTTATGTCAATAATCTTTTTTATTAAAGAAGGGCAAAATCATCCTTTTAAAATACTTTTAACAAAAAAATAGGTAAGGATATAAACAAAAAAATAAAACGATATAAATTAAAAAGGGCGACCAATAGATGCCCCATGCAATCTTTACTTTTGAAGGATTAGACTGGGTCAGGTACTCTTTCGATCAGATCCAGACTTAGGCGCTGTTATGGCCGTGGCCCATGATAAATGAGAGCATGAATCCTGCCCAGTTAAAGCCCAACATGCAATAGAGTTTGCTGAGCTTATGAATGGACTAACGAAAGCAATAACTTTTTTGGGAAGTTATACATTTGGCCGATCGGCCGAAAATAATTATATATGCTAATTAAATATAAAAAATATATATATTGATTATGTAAAGCATATGTACATTATATATTAAAATATAAAGCATATATATTTTACTAGATATTATTTTTAGAAGCAGCTGTACTATGTAGTTTTCCCAACTTCTTTTCTTCCCTAGCTTAGCCTCTGACTCAAAAAAGAGTTTTACTTACTCTTTTGGACACTTTCAAATTGCGTTCAATTTGTAAGGAAAGTTTTATATGCTTTTCTCAAACTGTGCACACTTTATGTGCGACCTATTATAACTATTTTCCATCCATTTTTTCTTTAATCAACTCGTAAAATATAATATCACACTATTAGACATCCGAAGAGGTAACGATGTATTGATGTGTTGGATATCATATGAACCAAAGAAATATTGACACTTGAAGGTCGAATAACCGTTGAATTCAATGAAATTAGTTGCAGGTTGAGCAATTTAAAAATAATAATAAAATGGAGCAAATTAACCAGATTGTAATTACTCTACATTAATAAATAATAAGTTAAATTGGTAAAAGTAGTCAAAACAAGCAATTGAACGTAATATTAAAAACTATAATAGGTTAGTGTTACAAAGTTAAACATTGAGAGAAATCTGAAATTATCTCTAAATTTAAGGTAAAAAGTTTCGACAACAGTTAAAAAAAAAAAAAAAAAGATTTTCAACTTCAACCTCAACTACTCTTTCTTTTTTCAACTTTAATCAAATACTGTCCAAACGCCTACATAAACTTAAACTAGTTTTCAAACGTCACGATCTCTATATATTTCGTGGGAGTATTTTTAAAATTTTAAAATAGTCGCACGTCTTTTTATTTTACAAGTGTCCTATCTATTTTTAAGTGGATTTTCGCATGAAGTTTTAACGATAAGTGTTGAAGAGTTTTGACAAGTGACTATGCAAATCTACCACGTGTCTTCAAGACACATGGAAGACATGGTACACTTGTTAATATTGAAGACAAGTGTTAAAAACTCTCCACACTTACCTATACCTATAAATAGGTTGTGGATTAGCCATCATATACTCACTCAATTTTCAACCATTACTTTCTTCCTTCAATCATTACCTATTAATATTATCCAATTTTCTGAGCCTGCTGGATTTATTATTTAAATTTGTTGGTTCCTGTATTCTCTAAATAAATAGAGCTAGGCTTGTTTAATCCTAGGGAAATATTTTACATTGTTAAAATAGTTTCTTAGGGCAATGTCCAGCACGACTCAAGCCAATTTGTGTATCTATATCGCCTCACAAATAATATTATTACAGTATTATTGTTATTTTTCGGTGTTATTTCCCTGCATATTTTAGGTTGAAATTGAAATACAAACTGTACAAAATATTAATTTGCAAATAATATTTCAAATTAAAATTGGAATACGGAAATACTTTGTATGGTCCCTTCCCAATTGAAGTTATGAGCAGATAAGAGGATGCATCAATACCCCTGAGATGCGAATGACTGACATACAGCAAAAAAGAAGTTGACTTTTAGTGTACGCATCAATTCCCCTGAGATGCGAATAAGACGTCCAAAAGTCTTGAAACTAGTTGACTTTTATCTGTTTCTATTTCTAATTTACTTTTCTTTTCCTCTTAAATGCATGCTAAAAGAAGTCAACTATACTTCACGAGTGAGCTAGGAAAAGACTCAGTTGTTTCTTGATATTTTGATTTGAACATATGATATCATCTAGGCTTTTAGTAATTTATAAATGGGCTAATACGTCGGATTAATTATTGAGGAATTTTCAATAACCACTATTGTTTAGTGGCTATTAATTTTCTATAGCTATCGTATACATAACTACTTCCTATAGCTACTGTTCAGTTGTTACAGTAATGTATTCGTTGTATTCGCGCTGCTGTATTCATGAATACAACAGTAAAAAGCGCCTAAAAATCATGACAGTCTAGTTGTACGCGCATGTATTTACATGTATTTGCGCTATGTATTCATGAATACATAACCAAAAAGCGCCTAAAATTAGGGTAGTCCGGTTGTACGCACATGTATTCACATGTATTAGCGTTGTTGTATTCATGAATACAACAGTAAAAAGCGTCTAAATCAGGGCAGTCCAGTTGTACGCGCATGTATTCACACGTATTCGCGCCATGTATTCATGAATACAACAGCAAAATGGCCTAAAATCAGGGCAGTCTAGCTGTATACGAATGTATTCACATGTATTCGCGCCATGTATTCATGAATACAGTAACGACAATCACCTTAAAAATAGGTATGTCTAGCTGTTTAAGTGAGAGGAAAACATAAATAGCATATCTCATGCCTTATTTCATGTCTCAATGATAGTATATATCATAAATACTTATTTTGCTATAAAATATAAAAGGTAGTTATAGAAAATAATATTTTAAAATAATTTTGGTTTATAAAATAGAATGTCTATCTTTGCTATAGGAGGTAAAACAAATTAAGTGTATATTAATTTAACTTTGATTTAGAACTCCAATTTGATTGAGTTAATCAATCTAGTTAGACCAAACAATGAAGCCCCTTTTTAGCCCATGGATCAGTGAATGTCACCTTATCCTTGTGTCACGTGTCAAATAACACGATGTGTCAAGTTAAAGGAGTTAGGATCGCACGTCAAATGGTATGGCATGTTTAGTCCAATTGAAAGTCAATAAAAACTTTAAATTTAAGTATTCAAGTAACATAGTTTTGATCAATCAAATCATAGTCTATCACGTTACGATGACTTCAAATTAAAAGAGTTTTGTCTCCATCACAACTTTTCTCTACAAATAAGAGTTCATCATTAGCCAAAGGATCAAAATCAAAAGAAGTCGTAAAACACATACATCAAAAAAGTTAGAAAGCTCTGAAAAACGGAGCCTTCAAAGAACTCCCAAGAAATCAAAGTTAAGCCTAAAAAGGGGATAAACCATTAATTAGAATTTTCCAGTAACTAAATCTCGGAGTATAATATAGTGAGTTTCAAGGGGATAAACCATTTACTTATTAATTAGTTTCTTATTAAGTCACTAATTACTGACTTCCCTTGCCAAGTTCTTTCTTGAAAGACAACATTAATTGTATCGAAATCTGGCAATGTTCCTGCGATTTGTCCCTTTCATAAGAACTTGGAGAAAGAGTTACAAGTGCATGTTCACTTTTGCTATTTTTAGATAGTTTTGTTTCCTTCCCTGCAAAAGATCGACTTGGTGACGATTTTTTTTTTGTTTTGTTTTCATGCGGCCACCACCTGTTACGCGGACTCTCTAAAATATTGTTCTACTCGTGTTGGATTTCAAAAATACATTATTTTTAAAGGATCCGATGCACACTAGGTGTTGATGTAATGTAGTGTGTTACACGAAAGTGGGATAGAGGATCCAATTAACCCTGAAACATTCCCTATTTCCATTCTCTCATTCATTCAGTTGCTGATCACAAAAAATTGAAGTTATCACAAGACAAAAAGATGATGCATCAATACCCCGAGATGCCAATTGCTGACATAGAGCCTTTAGGCTAAGAAAAGAAAGATTGACTTTTGTCTACTTATTTGCCTTTTTCTTTTCATTTTGTCTTTAACTACTAATTTAGGTACTTTTCTTGCAAATACTAATTGTCGTTCAAAAGTGTTTTTCAAATTAATTAATCAAATACAAACTGTTTCTCATTAAATATACTTTTGAGAAAAAATACTTCTAAAATAAGCTGATTTTTGCAGTTTGGCCAATCAGACGATGTATAATCTAAAACTTAAGTAGGATTAGATGTGAAAGGAAGTCGACTGGCCAAAAAGAATTAGCAAGATTTGAACTTATTATATTAAAATTACTTTAAATTGTATTTTCTTGTCCATTGAACTTTCCTTAAAAATAGACTTTAAAATAGTAGCAGAGCCACACAAACTTANATATATATATATATATATATATATATATATATCAATTGTTGAGTCTCTTAGACACGAGTTTTTATCTTTAATTTTTTTTTGATAAATTCCTGCTTTTGTCACTATTTTAAGATATTACCAGCTGTTCTATTCAGCTGCACCCAAAGTTGCAGGACTAGAATCTTAATCATCATCCACTTGTACAAGTACATGCTTTTCTTTTTAGTTGACTTATCCACAGGTGGAATTTTAATTAGCTTTATTCATATGCTAAAAGCAAAACAAGGGGCTCTTTCCAAGCATAAGAAATCTCAAGTCTCTATCTCATAAGTCATAACTGTAAACATAAATTTTAATTGCATACCAGAATCTTAAACTAGATAATTTTATATATAAATCGTTATAGAAAATACACCTGAATCGTAAGCCATTATTATAAAGCGAAATCGTTAATTAAAATTAATTTCTCGCCCTTTGCTCTAGCTTTCATTACCGACATCTTTAGTGATGGAAGAGAGAATAGAAAAATACGGTAACCTTAATATGTGGGGAAAGGACCAATTTATAGAAGTTCTCACTTAATCTGGTACGTCCATCAAGTAACCGATCGAACGGATGAGATTTGATCATTCATTAAATATTAATTATGGGCCTTAAACTTATTGGGCCACACATGTAAAAAAAACTTACATTCTCCCGCTTGGCCCAATGATCACATAATATTAATATTTAATAATATAAACATTAGTCGCGCATAAACAAATCTCTTCTAAATGTCCATCATAAATACCATAGCACGATAAATAACTAAATGTGAGTTATGGCGGTTATATATATATTATCTACACGTTCCCTTCCATATACTACAACATTAGCAACTCATCGTACCAGGTCCATAAGCTATAAAATATTATGGTCCACAATAATGTCTCATTGAGACTTATCCTGTAATATCTCAAAACAATAATGTGCACATCATTATGAGAAACAGGAAATCATTAATGTATATCAGAAACACATAAATGAGCGTAGAGTGTCAAAACATCATATATAAAGCCAAGACCATTTTATGTACATGTTTTTTAAATATCTTTGGATGTAAACCTTTTGTTAACGGATCTGCAATTATGAGATCAATTTTAATATGCTCAAGCGACACTCTTTGCTTCTGAACTTCCTCCTTGACGGTAAAGTACTTTAATTCCATATGTTTGGCATCTTTGGAGTACTTATCGTTCTTGGAGAAGAATACTGCTGCATAATTATCACAGCAAATTTTCAGCGGCTTGGTAATGGTGTCGACAACCCCAAGTCCTGAAATAAAGTTTCGCAGCCATAATGCATGAATTTTGGCTTCAAAACATGTCACAAATTCTGCTTCCATCATGGATGTAGCAATGACAGACTGTTTGGCACTCTTCCACGATATTGCTGCTTCAGCTAATTGGAACAAATAACCAAGCGTATACTTTCTAGTGTCAATACATCCAGCGACATCTGAATCCGAGTATCCAACAACTTCCAAATGCTTGGATATCCTATACATGAGCATGTAATCCTTTGTTCCTTTCAGGTATCTCAAAACTTTCTTTCCAGTGATCAATTCTTGGGTTACTCTGATGTCGTCCTAGCATTTCGACCACAAAATTAATATCCGGTCTTGTGCAAGTCTGAGCATACATCAGACTACCAACAATATAAGAGTAAGGAATTGATTCCATTTCTTTTCGTTCAACATCATTCTTAGGGCATTGCATGAGATTAAATTTGTCCCCTTTTTGAATTGGAACAATTTCTGCTGAACAATTATTCATGTTAAATCTCTCTAGAACCCTTTCGATATAGCCTTTCTGAGACAATCCCAATAATCCTTGTGATTTATCACGGAATATTTTTATTCCTATCACATAGGATACCTCACCCATATCTTTCATTTCAAAATTCTTAGAGATAAAATCTTTAGTCTCATGCAATATGCCTAAATCATTAGCAGCAAGTAGAATATCATCAACATATAGGACTAAAAATATAAACTTGCTCCTACTGATATTTTGGTATATACACCGATCAACGGTATTTTTACAAATCCAAAAGATGTTATGGTATCATTAATATATACCATTGTCGTGAAGCTTGTTTAACTCCAGCTATTGACTTCTTCAGTTTACACAACATTTGACATTTTCCTTTAGTTTTGAAACCCTCTGGTTGGTTCATATAAACTTCTTCCTAAGATCTCCATTGAGAAAAATAGTTTTCATATCCATTTGGTGTAAATCTAAATCATAATGAGCGACCAAAGCCATAATAATTCTTAATGAGTCTTTCTTTGAGACTGAGAAAAGGTATCTTTATAATCAATGCCTCATTTCTGAGTATAACCCTTGGAAACAAATCTGGCTTTGTATCGTTCAATATTGCCATTTGAATCGTGTTTGGTCTTAAAAACCCATATATACCCGATTCTTTTAGAACTTTCTGGCAATTCAACAAGATCCCAGACTTTATTGTATTCCATGAATTTTAACTCTTCCTTCATGGCATCAATTCATTTGTCAGACTCATTATTTTCTATGGCTTGTAAAAATGAAACCGGATTCTTATTAAGACTAATGTGAAAATCTAACTCTTACAAATAAATCACGTAATCATCTGAAATAGCCGATTTTCTAACTCTTTGAGATTTTCTTAATGGAAATTCTTCTGGTTAATTTATGTCAGATATTTGTGAGTTAGTTTCTTCATGAAGTGTTTCATCCAAATGTAGCTCGGTGTTGTCAAAGTGTTCTTCAATAACTGGAACAATATTTGGTATTTGTGTGGAAGTAGGCACATTCGTGGGTAATAGAATATTGACCTTCGCCTCTTTTATTTTCACACTTTGCTTTTCAACACTCACACTAACTTCACCATTATCAATGAATTTTTCATTACCGATTTCAATAATTCTCGAACTATAGTTTGGACAGTAAAACACATACCCTTTAGATTTCTCTGGGTAACCAATAAAGTAACCACTTACTGTTCAAGAATCTAATTTTTTTTTTCTTATGGATTATAAACTCTAGCTTCCGCTGGGCAATCCCAAACATGCAGGTGCCCTAAACTAGGTTTCCTTCCTGTCCACAGTTCAAAAGGGATCTTTGGAACTGTCTTACTAGGAACTATGTTTAATAAATATACAACGGTTTTAAGAGCATACATCCACAATGATTTGGGTAATGAGGAATTACTTATCATGCACCTAACCATATCCATAAGTGTTTGATTACGCATTTCTGCAACACCATTTTGTTGAGGTGTTCTTGGCATAGTATATTGGGCACATATTCCATGTTACTCGAGGAACTTTGCAAACAGACCTGGACATTGTCCTGATTCATTATATTTTCCATAAACCACCTCTATCTGACCTAATAATTTTTACTTTTTTTTAATCTAATTGCCTTTTAACCTCATTAACAAACACCTCGAGAGCATTTGTTGCTTGAGATTTTTCTTTCAGCAAATAGATGTATCCATAACGTGAAAAATCATTGATAAAAGTGATAAAATATTTCTCTCCACCAAAAGATGAAACATCAAAGGGTTCAGAAATATCAGTGTGTATAATTTCAAGAAGTTGGGTGCTTCTTGTGACACCTTTCTTACTATGCTTGGTTTGCTTTCTCTTAATGCAATCCCAAACATATAGTAAGATCAATAAAATTTAGATTCGGAAGAATCTCATTCTTTATTAATCTTTCTAACCTTTCTTTGGATATATGACCCAAACGTCTATGCCATAAGTAAGCAGAACTTTTATCTAGTGAATTACGTTTAATTCCAACATTATGCTGAACAGTAAGAAGGGATTTAGAAAAACCAATATTGAGTTTCAATTTATATAAACCATCACTAAGAAAACCAGAACTATAAAAAAATAGCATTCTTATATAAATTTAAACATCAATTTCCCAACTTTAAATCAAATCCAGAAATATCAAGTCTTGAAATAGAAATCAAATTCCTAGAAACTGAAGGTATATAAAGAGTCTGTAATAGATCAAAGTGACGTCCAGTCTCCATGATCAAACGATAAGTCCCTATGCTTTCAATTGGATCATTCATACGATTTCCCATGAACAAAAAATCCTTATTTGGATTTGTAGTTTGGATCGTAAGGAATCCCTTTTTTTTAACCAAGCTTTACGTTTCATGCAATCTTTATGATGGTGTCCTTCCTTGTTACATAAACGATGTGTATATGCCTTATGTTCCTTATTACCATCCTGTGGAACTTTAGCAGGTGCTTTCTTCTTCTTGAACTTGTTGGGCTTCACTTTAAGTCCTTTACCAGCTCCTTGGCCTATGAGGTTAATTGATGACTCCCTTGTTTCTTAAGTCTTGACTCCTCCTGAGTAAACATACTGGACAATTCACTAACATTCCATTTATCCTTAATAGTGTTATAGTTAATTTGAAAAGGTCCATACTCAGGAGGCAACGAGTTCAGAATAAACTGAACCAAGAAGGAATCATCCACTTTCATCCCCAAGGTCTGAAGTCTTGTTGCAATGTTAGTCATCTCGATGATATGGTTTTGCATACTACGCGACCTATCAAACTTCATGGTCGTGAGTTCAACCATTAGTGTACCAGTGAGAGACTTATCTGCAAAACGAAAACGTTCTTCCTCAAACTTCAGGTGTTCCCTGGCACTTTGTGTTTGTAAAATAGTACTCTTAATGTTGTTGGCAATATTCATTTGCATAAACATAAGGCTTAGCATGTTAGAGCGTTCCCATGCTTTATGGAAAGACTTCTCATCCGCACTATTCGAATCAGTAATGGCAACATGCTTATCATTCAGCAGAGCCAAGTCAAGATTCATCACACCTAAGTGGAACTGGACTTGTTCACGCCATTTAGATAAGTTCAATCCGTTGAACAAAGTAACAGACGAAGCATGTGAATGAAAAGGAATAGCTGCAAAATAGATAGTACATGCTCACAAATCAATATGGATTTAACAAAACAGTTAAAGCATGTCACAATTCTCCTTTGGATAAATACTACGACACACTATCATAATTTAAATGCCATTTAGTCTTTAATAGGTAATTAAATATTTTTAACCAAATATATATGCCATCTTTGAACAAACAATATATATTTGGCTAAGAATATTAATTTACCTCGTCATATTCACTTCATAGATTAATTGATTCATCTTTGGGTAAATTCTTAAGTTCTAACAATAGTGAAAATTAATTTATCCACTAATTTTTAATTATATGCATTTCATTAATTCATGGATAAACTATAATTTTATGTATGCATATTTTCATAAACAAACTAGTTTGGCCACTTTGATGACTAACAAACTATATAACATAAGTGCACACACAAAATAGAGATTATAAGATTTTATGCATTTGAATACTTTAAACAATCTAGTTTGGCCACTTTGATGACTAAAAAACTATATAACATAAGTGCACACACAAAATAGAGATCATAAGATTTTATGCATGTGAATACTTTAAACAATCTAGTTTGGTCACTTTGATGACTAACAAACTATATACACATTAATCACATACATAAAATAAATAAAAAATAGTTTCACCAACCTAATGGCCCAAAACAGATTACTATATGGCTGAAGAAATAAATAACTAGTTTCAAATCAACTTATGACATTAAGGTATCATTAACGTTATTCCCGTATCATCAAATTCTTGCACATCATTATAACTGTTATCTTCTAATATCACAACTTATATAATACAAAATCTATTCAAGTACAGAGAAATAATTTTGTCATATTTTTACACCGAGATCAGTACTTAAATAAGTTAGATCGATAAACAATAACAGTTAATCAAGGTTTGGCCTAAGGTGTTGCGACAGAGTAGGTACATATGTATGGCAGGAAAACGTAAAATAATAAAATAATATGTGTCAAACTTTAAAAAAGGCACCAAATACTTTATTGGGTAAAAATTAGAAGACACAACAACTTCATGTTCCCTTTGGTACAGTAACGGTGTAGCTCGGCCACTATGGGATTCAATCCCATAAGAACACATATATGTCCAAGTCATAAGTCAGAATTTATCCAAATAAAGAATAAAACTTTGTCCAATTTGATGGTGTAGCACATAAGAAATGAATTAATATATTTATAATCGAAAATTATCAGTTTAACAATCCAGGATCATGATACCACGTGTAAACATAAATTTTAATTGCATACCACGATCTTGAACATGATAATCTTACATATAATCGTTATAGAAAACATACCTGAATCGTAAGCCACTATCACAAAGCGAAAGCGTTAATTGAAACTGGTTTCTCGTCCCTTGCTCTAGCTTTCCTTACCGCCGTCTTTAATGATGGAAGCGAGAATACAAAAATACGGTAACCCTAATAGGTGGGAAAATGACCAATTTATAGAGGTTATCACTTAATCTGGTACGTCCATCAAGTAACCGATCAGACATATAAGATTTGATCATTAATTAAAGGATTAATTACCTCCTATAGAAAAGTTTGATACCTTATTTATTTTAAATAAATACCCTTTTAACAAATTATATTCCATAGCTACCTTTTGATTTTTTATAGCTAAATATCTATTTATGATCACCTCCTACCCTTAAGCCATAAAATAAACTTTGTATTATTTTTCTCTCCCATATCCCCTCAAATTTCTCCTATCCCCTACCCCATATTTATTCTCCCTCTCTCTCTCTACTTCCCGATGTCTTCTCCTCCGCCGGATGCTGGAGCAATTTTCACCGTTGTCGTTTGGCCGTGGCTATTATTCATTGATACAACCGCCCTCAGCCTCCCAATCTCATTCTCTAATGCAAGATATCAGATCAACAAAAGCCTCTGTTATTTTGCCGGTACTTACGTGCTAATCGTCGGCAACCGGAGGCAACAGTGACGGCGAGCGAGGACTGTATATTGTTGTTGCTTCAATGAGACGATATTAGGGTTGTTCTTGAACAAAGACAGCGGAGTTAGCGGCTGAGCAACTTGAATTTTCTATAATATATTTCAATATATCTCGCTGTATTTCCATGTATTTCATTGTATTCATTGTCTTTTTTTTCCATTGTATTTCAATGTATCTCGCTGTATTCTATGTTTTTGATTGTATTCATTGTCTTTTTTTCATTGTATTTCAATGTATCCCGCTGTATTTTATGTATTTTATTGTATTCACTGTCGCTCTATATTCCATGAATGTATTCATATATTTTTTTTAATTAATATAATTTATATATTCAGATGTATTATATAATTTCTCTGAAGATTGCTATGTTTTTGGGGCATTTTTCGGTTGAGAATCTTTTTATAACTGGAAATACAAATTTTTTGTGTGTTATAATTGGGTTTATTGAGTTATATTAGGAATCTATTATGTTAATTGATCCACTTTCCGTTTAAAAACAGTGTAATCCCTTGTTTCACGCCGTGAATACAGTCGAATACAATAATCTGTCCAGTTGTAATCCCATGTTTCACGCCATGAATACAGTCGAATACACTCGAATACAAAAATCTATCTAGTTGTAATCCCCTATTTTACGCCTAGAAATGCTACTGTATTCATAAATACAGTAGCTTAAATACATCGGATACACTCTAAAAAATTTGAAAACATAGCTATAGGAAATAATATAGTAAATGGTAGCTACAATTAGCTAATAACCACTAAACAATAGTTGTTAGTGAAAATTTCTCTTAATTAAATATTAATTATGGGTCTTAAACTTGTTGGGCCACGCACGTAGGAAAACTTAGTAAAAATTGCGCGGGGCACCCTATTTGGTCGACCCCATTTAACCTATACCCGCTTTTTTAAAAACTTTTAACTTGTACCAACTTTTAAATAACTTCAGCTCCCCTTTCACTCGCTGAGCTGAAGTTCACCAGTTAAGCTGAAGTT
>ML344400.1:0-46851 GCA_005239505.1 Nicotiana paniculata | reverse complement strand
CTCCAAAGATGCTACCCTGAATTTCCCTATATATAGACTAGGATATTCAGAAGATAAGGGGATAATTTTTTTTCTGGACAGTCTTGAGCTGTTGGGATAGAATCCTCCCCTTTCTCAGAAATACTGTCTCCACTTAAGAGGTTTTGAAAAGAAGAATTCTATTAGAAGAATCTGATTTCTTTTTGGAAAACAAGTTCATAAGGATATGGCCTAGTTCAGTTGCTATTTTCTTCTTTCTGTTAAAGGCTTCTTGTGATTAATTCTATATCCTTGAAGTCATAACAGAGTCATTTAGCCAACATTAAAAGGATAGTGAATCTGACCTTTCATAGTGGTCAAATTCACCCCATATTTTAGATATTTAGAGAGTAGTTGATCACCCTTCGAGGGTATAGAAGTGAGGTCAGTCAAAAGGGCTCTAGTGTATGGAATCTGAACCTCCCAAATGGTTAGGTTTACTCTTTTAACATGCCTAAAATGATCAAGTTAAAGAATTGATAGGACTAAAAGTCCCAAGTACAACAAAAAGAAAACGACAAGTCCAGAGGTGAATTGATCCTTTTATGATCATATTCACCCTGAGAAATTTCGTAAACAGTTCTGCCAGATTATATGGTTCGAGCATAAACATCATCTGAATTAAAATTGACCTTCCCATGGTCAGTTTAGTTCTGATAGTTGTATAACACTCAAACAAATGTGGTGTCTTTTTTACAGATTCAAAAGGGAAGACTCAAACGTAAGGTTTCAAGAGATCTTCGAGTCAGCAAATTATTTAGAATTTTATTCTTTTTTTTAGTTTCTTTCATTCTGGAAAGCGTATAGGTGCAGTCAGGTTATAGCCCCCCCCCCTCCTATTTCTTTAGCTTTCATTGTAATATAAAGACTGGACTGTACATTTAATTTCTATTTTTATTCATGTTCCTGAAATCTCGAGTTTATATTTTTGTTATTTTGTTCTGCCCTTATACTAGACAAAAAGAAAATAGGTATAAACAATCCCATTTGGATTTATTTTTTCTTTAAAAAATGGTTATCTCAAATTCAGTGGAGTTTTCTCACAAATCAGTAGATTGTTTTCAGTTCACCTTGTATCTTTCTAAATTCGCAAAAATCAATGTATACATGTGCGTTGGACTCTAGAAATTTAGATACATGAGATTAGTTCGTTAAGAATTGCTAGGGATTACTGGTTCCAAACTCACTAAAATCGCATAGGGCAGAGTCTGTGTTAGAAATCAGTAAAATTCTGGAAAGAATAGAGTGATTCCAGCTTTGTCCATAAGTATCAGACTTAGCAAATAACGTATTTAGATATCTGAATTTCATATATATCTGAACGAACGAAGGATATTCTGATTCCCACGTTTGCCATCATGGGCCACAAACAAATTCTTTTCCGAGCTAGCAGTCCTATCACACAGGGAACTGATTTAGGATGGCCTGACGTGATAAAACGGGGCCAGATGAGGCCATGGCCCATAAGATGTCCTTTAGAACAACGAATATTGTTTAGGAGGTCTTCTAGGTAGAATGGATATCTTTAGTTCGAAATCTTGATAGAAAAAAAATCAAATATTACACCGAAGTTACTTAACCAACATTCGGGAGCGACAACTCATGTCCCCGACTCTAACTCAAAAAACATTAATTAATTAAGCATGTTGTAAATCGCGGGTACATTTCATGTGGTGTGATTTGCAATGTGTCCAAAAACAACAAGTGCACGTCAATCGTGACTTGAATTAAAATAATTCCATAAATGTTAAAAAGTGGATAAAAAGTAAGAAAGATAAAAGCACAATAGTTTTAAAACATGTAAATAATTCGATAATTATGACAGATATTAATAGTTAAGCGACCGTGCTAGAACCACGGAATTCGGGAATGCCTAGAACCTTCTCCCAGATTAACAGAATTCCTTACTCGGATTTCTGGTGCGCAGACAACTTAAAACAGAGTCTAAATTTCCTCGGTTTGGGATTTTAAAATAAAACAGTGTCCCGGAGCACCGTAAAAATGGGGTGGCGACTCTGAAAACTAAAATAAATCCCAAATCCGAATAGCGTCACTTAAAGTGGAAAAACTCCCTCTCTACCCTTCATTAATCCGGGGTAGTGGAAAAAGGAGGTGTGACAGGTCCAACGGAATAAGAATTCAAAAAAAAATTAGTAATCCAGAAAAATCCCCAGTAGCTAAAACTGGGGCAAAAATTTTATTCCAGTTTTGAAAGAGTCGATTCCAAGAGTTGTAAGCCTGCAACCCTTCATTTTGAGTCTACATTGAGCCTTCATGCCGACCTTTCTTTCCAACCATATCCAAAAAATCCTTCCAAATAAAGACCTCCTAATATGCCTTCAAGAATGCCAAGAGAAGCATGGAATGAGAAACAGTTGCCACATGACATAGAACACTATCAAGTTGCTCACAAAAGAAAAAGAAAAATAAAGGAAAAGAAAAAATAAAGAAGAAAAAATGATAGAGTCTTACTAGGTGAAAATCCTCACGGGCACTGTAAGGCGATGGTAAGTTGAGAAAAATAAATTAGAGAGATTTGCTGGTGAAAACCCCTCGGGGCACCACTAGTCGAAAGTGAGTCGTGAAATTGATGCAAAGGATTAGCATGAACAAGCCCAACTTCAAAGGTCAGAAGAATGGTGAAAGGGAAATATTTGATCAGTTTGATAGATCGGCCATTAAGTCCAAAATGCATGTCATGATCATTAAGGATAGTTACCACAAAAAAAAGAAAAGAAAAGAACTCTTCCTTCTGTCCTTCCGACATGGGCATTATTTATTAATACTTGTTTATTTGCATCATTGTGTCATTAACTCGGAGTCAGTCCTTGTCAAAATAATCAAGAAACGATTTCAAATTCTGCTACCAGCTTTTCGGTTGCACAAAGCAAATTTGGCCAGCACATTCAATTGTTACAGTCAACATGCCTCGAGGGTTCATGAAAATGAAAATGATTCCCCCTCTCCCCCCAAAAAAAGACTTTTGTCAGCCTACTTGGCAAAAACAAAGATTACTGGTGATTCTCTCTGAAAGACAAATTGCTCCAAAAAGCAAGAAGTCATTCAAGATGTGAGAAAAGGTCTCCTAAGCGAAATTCTCCAGTTGGGATAAGGCTGATTGAGACACAAATACAAATAATACTAGGTGTGAAACAATCAGGGTTGTTACAGTGAAAAAAAGTCTCTTGAAACTGACTCAGGCTAATTGAGCAAAAGCCAAGCTGCCCAGGACTCAAGGCCACAAACCAACCACCACTTTCAACACTGACAGAATTTTCTTTGTTTGAAACATGAACAAAGCAGCGCAAGGAAAGTGGTTCAAAAAGAAAGAATTGAAGAGAAAGAGCCGACAAAGGTAAGTTTCTCAAATCTTTGTCTTTATCTTCTTGCTAAGTGTGCATAAATTTCGCCACTTCTCTTTACATTTTCCTCCTAGGGTAACACATCCTATTCTGATGGATTTTCTTCCAACATAAATCTTAGTCCGATGAATCTTTCTCCTAAGATAGAAGACCTAGTCTGAAGAATTTTCTCCTACGATCGAAATCTTAGTCCGATGATTTTTTCTCCTAAGATAGAAGACCTAGTGTGATGAACTTTCTCCTAGGAATGAAATCTTAGTATGATGTGTCTTTCTCCTAAGATACCAAAAAATAAAAATCTTAGTCTGATGAATCTTTCTCCTAAGATAATAAGAATAGACCTAGTCTGATGAAATTTCTCCTAGGATCGAAATCTTAGTCCGATGAATCTTTCTCCTAAGACAGAAGACCTAGTTTGATGAACTTTCTCCTAGGAATGAAATCTTAGTCTGATGAATCTTTCTCCTAAGATACCAAAAAAAAAATCTTAGTCTGATGAATCTTTCTCCTAAGATAATAAGAATATACCTAATCTGATGAAATTTCTCCTGGGACAGAAATGTTAGTCTGATGAATTTTCTCCTAGGATTAAAATCTTAGTCTGATGAATCTTTCTCCTAAGATAATAAGAATATACCTAATCTGATGAAATTTCTCCTAGGATTAAAATCTTAGTCTGATGAATCTTTCTCCTAAGATAAAAGACCTAGTCTGATGAGTTTTCTCCTAGAATCAAAATGTTAGTCTGATGAATTTCTCTCCTAAGATAACAAAAAAATAAAATAAAATAAAAAAGAAAACCTAGTCTGATGAACTTTCTCCTAGGATAAATGTTTTAGTATGATGAACTTTTCTTCTAAGATAAGAAAACCTAGTCTGATGAATTTTCTCCTAGGATAATAATATAAAGAAAAAGGGAAATCAGGATTTGATTAAAAAAGGGTCATTTTAGTTTTCTTATGTTATCAATCTTTACTTTCTTCAAATCAGGGGTCCCACCTGGAGAATAGGGTCATTTGTTACTTTAGTCAAGCTTAAGTTTCTAGTTTTTCTTCTTCATCAATACCATAAGTGATTTATAGTTCTGCTAACAACTCACAAATCTCCCTAGTGCAAACTGGGGCAGAAAAATTTCTTTTGTTTTGTCTGTTTTGTTGTAGTAGCAAGCACCCACCAGGAGAACAAGGGAATACAGTTAGAGTTTTGGCAGCTAGGCGCCCACCTGGAGAACAAGGGAATACAATTCGAGTTTTGGAAATCAGGCGCCCACCTGGACAACAAGGGAATACAATTCAAGTTTTTGGCAATCAGGCGCCTACCTGGAGAATAAGGGAATACAATTAAAATTTTGGCAATCCGGAGCCCACATGGAGGGTGAGGGAAGTCATTTCAGAATTCATTTCAAGTTAAAACATCAGGCGCTCACCTGAAAAATGAGGGAATTCACTTCAAGTTTTAAGTCAGTTGCAGGCGCCTACCTGAAGAACAGGGGCAACCTCCGGTGCTGTTGACAAGTGAGAAGTAGGAGAAGCTCGCCTCAAGAATTTGTGTTGATAGGGTTTGAGATGACCAAATGAAGTCTCAATCCAAAATAAAGAAAAATAGAAGTGAATCCAAAATGCAGAAGCGGAGACAAGATGTGTATTGCTTAGGACATGACTGAAGTCACGAGCTTTGCATGTCCCGCCGTGATCTGAAAAGCTAAAGAAGGATGAACTAACACCTGCAGCTAGCAAGAATCAAGGTTCAAATCAAAAGTCTGCATGAAGAACCATTCAAGACTCAAGATCAAGCTTCAGAAGACTTATAGATAGGAATCTTGTAACTTATAGCTGACAGACTTAGTTTGTCTTTTTCATTTTTTGATTTTGATGTAATAATAACGGGACGGTGGACCGGAACCTCGACGGAACAGAACCTTACTCGAGTCCCTCGTCCTCTCCACACACTCCACCACTGTTCCTAGTTCTGAACTACATATGGCCTGATTCCTTTATAGCCAAGGATATGTAGGCAACTCAGATACCAGGGCTCGGTCACATTCTCCTTTCTTTTAGTTTCAGGTCTCTCTAAATAAGTCTTGTCGTTCTTTGTCTGAAAACTCTTCGTGTTTCTAGTAAAAGAGGGGCAGGTGTAGACATATAATCTTTGACCCTCCCCGAAAATTTACACATTTGGTGCTTAGATGTCAGTTTTAGGTTTTGTTGGATATATATATATATATATATATATATATATATATATATAGTTTCACTTTCATTTGAAAAAAGAAGGAAAATGTACAAAAATATATTTTTTCTAGTTTACTATAGTTTTAGGAACTTTACGTTTTGTCAAATAGTTCTTAATAAGTATAATATTTTCCTTATTAGTGTTGTTTGATTTAGTTTTGTTTGGTTATGTATTTACAAATTGTCATTTCAAAACAAATGCAAAATTGAATTGTAAAAAGAATAAACAGAATATTCCTTAAAAAATTCATTCTTATCCATCTTAACAAGATCTTATCACATTCCGTTTTTGATATTAAAAAGAACACCGTCACTGATTTCTAGAAAAAAAAAACAGACGGAGAGGGACCCTAAGACCCAAAAAACAAAGCTGCGCATAGCAGCATCACACAAAAAGAGAACAACCTTTTCCCCTTCCCTAGATCTTTACCCAAAATACCATCGACAGAATTCGGCCAGCTTCCCTTCCCCGTCGTCACCAGTAAGCCAGTGGCCATACCCCCCTTCCCCGTCGTCCAACCTTCCTCACCCGTCTCCCATCGCCATATCCTCCAAGAAACATGACCAGCCTGCCGCCACACAACACCATTCCTCCTCTCACCAAACCAGTTGCAGACCACCACCATGGACACCGTCTGAAGCTCCAAAACGAGTCGCACAGTAATGCCCAACAACATTTAGCCATGAAAACCAGTCCGGCAAAAACTCAAAACCAGTTTCAAAAAAGCCGCTAGTCACTCCAAAAGTCGAGTTCCATCCGTCGAGCTTGCCGTCGCCGTCGGAGTATCAGTCATGGTTCTGTGATTCAGTTGTCATCGGCCCTGTGTCGGAGCTTTTATCTGTTGCTTTACGATTTTCTTTGGAGATAATATTATCAAAAGGTTCATTTTCTTTCCATTGCAATTTTATTCTGTCTTCTCATCTTTGCTAGCTGAAGTATGATTTTAGATATGTATTGTTTTCTTTGGTGTTATATATCCTCGGAATCACGTTGTTCTCTCCTATCTTATTCTTTTATCCTTGATTTTGTCCTATATGATGTTTCAGTGAAGGATTTGCGATGTTCCGACTTGCAACTGTTTGATGCGATTATGAAATTAATGCCTTTTAGACTCATGTTTCAATTACGTTCAATAAATTTTAAATTGGAGTGGAAACATGTTCTGGGGTTTGGGTACTGCAAATTGAAAAGAAAGATTTGAGCTATGTAGGTAATTAATGGGATTCGGGCTTCAGTTGTTTCTAATTGTTATTATTTATTCTATTGAATTGATAGGAGCATGCTTAAGCAGATCTCATCCAGTAGGCAATCTTTAGGATTCTTGACATTCACGTTACATAATTATGAGTTCAGGAATTAAGACCTAAGTACGCGTTCGCGCGACTTCGGCCAGATATTTCTTAAATAATGAAGAGTGATAAATTGTGTACACGTACGCGTGACATGCTTTAAGCACGAGTTTTCATATGAAACCAAGGTACACGTTCGCGTGACTTTGGCCAAATAATTTTAATATTAAAGGCTATTAATTGTGTACACGTACGCATGACATAATTTTTAGTGCATTAATTAAAATGAGTACACGTACGCGTGACTCATCTCAGGATAATTTCTTAAAAGCGGTAAAAGACAAAATACATATAGGTCCCAAAAAATAAATAATTAGACAATTTAAGCCAAGTATGATCATTAAGCGACCGTGCTAGAACCACTGAACTCGGGAATGCCTAACACCTTCTTCCGGGTTAACATAATTCCTTACCCAGATTTCTGGTTCGCAGACAATTTAAATAGAGTCAAAATTTTTGCTCGATTTGGGATATTAAAATAAACGGTGTCACGGAACACCATAAAAAATTCGGGTGGCGACTCTGGATAAATAAAATAAATTCCAAAATCGATAATGTCACTTAAAGTGGAAAAACTCCCGTATACCCTCTCCGGGGTAGTGAAAAAGGAGGTGTGACAGTGCCCCTCGATGCTGAGCTCAGGCGTTCAACCCTTCATCTTCATCGAAGTGGCCACGAAATCGGGTTCCTCGATTTTAGCCGTATAGAAAAACCCCCTTCTACACCGGGCCGATGCGAGCCCATTTGCTGATACATAAGTGTCGTATCAGATGTAGAGATGGTAAAACTTGACTGCCACTGGGGGGAGGCATCCCGAGTAGAGATCCCTATGACTGACGAAAGCATAGTCACACAGAAGGATGAATTTTTCAGTGTATATACATACCCCTTCACCTGAGGCCCCGTCGATTCTTCTTCACCACCGGTTGATCCGGTGATTCTTGATTTTTTCCATCAATACCGAGTGACACTCGGTCATATCTATCCTTCTGTTTGGAGGATTGTATATATTTTTTGCCATATTACCAACATGCTCGAGGGATGACCTTCACCCTCGACCATTTGATCAGATTGTATAGCCCCTGACTCTTCCGTGCGGTCCTTATTAAATTACACCGTCGATCCACCAAGGCATTCCTCGCCTGCATCGACGAGGATAGAGATCGGGATGGATGAGCTGATTTGTTTGAATCAGAACTTCGGACATCATCCCTGTAGACAGAATGCCATTCCTAGAGGAATGGAATATGAAATGTAAGTACCCCTGAATTGATCATGCTTTGCCGTCTCTTTCTCATTCAATTGTTTTTCTTCTAATGGTGCAGGCCCTGTTTGGTTTCTCGATGCGGTTCAGGACCTTCTGAGGTGGATCAAATGTTTAGACGCCGCTTTCCCATACAACAAACGCGTATGGAAGGCTAAGAACCATTGTACGCTCTTGGTGCTATTGTTTTTTCATTCTTCATAAGAGCTTTTGATGGTGACGTTTTCTAACACAACATGTTTGTGCAGGCCTTGGTGAAGAAGTGCTGATGAGGTCGCCCCCATCTACTGAGGAAAAGGCCCTGAAGACCACCAAAGATAAGAAGAGCAAGAAGAGGCCTCGACGTAGTCTCCAAAATCAAAAAGGCCAAAGGCTCGGAATTCCAGGACCGATGCCACGATCTTGTCTTTTACGGCCGCTGAGATCCTGCGGGCCGAGGAAGAGTGAGACGATGCATGCCCTTTGGTACAAAGGAAAAAATGAAGTGCCGAGGCTTCGAGGGCTGTTGAGCGGTCGTCTGCTGAGTTAGAGGCGGGCGATGTGGACCCGCCGTTCATAGAGGAGACCCTCAAAGAGGGTTTGGGCGTTGTCCCCGATACGCTCATCGAACATGGCACAGTCCGAGTTGAGGAGATCGGGGGGCCGTTACTGGAGCTTTTCGGGGTCAGGAAGAAGCCTTGATGGAGGCTGACATCGCTGGTGGACTTCGTTCAGGACCGTCATTTTCTCCAGGGGAGATACGGGATGCTCAAGTTGGGGGTGCTTCGGGTCTAGAGACCTGTCGGGTAGAGGATGACACATTTAGAGACTACTTCGAGGGTGTTGATGAGGAGACCGATGTTGATGCCCCAGTTTCTCTCGAGGAAGCCGAGAGGCTCCAAAAGTAGGTGACATTTTGAGAAGTAGTACGCTATTCTCTATTTTGTAATTCTTTCTTTTTGATTTCTCTTCTCTGTGTTACAGGTCAAGAAGCTGTATGACCAAGACTTCTCCAAGATGCAAGATAAGCTAACTCATCGTGGAGAGGAGCTTGAGAAGATTATGGAGGAGTCGGTCGATCTGGAGGCTTTGTTTGCTCGAAAGGAGGAGCAATTGACCAACCTTCGGGCAAGCTCGGAGAGAGCGCTTCAGGGGAGGGCCGACTTCTTTGAGCAGGTATGTCGGTACCCACATTCTTATCTTTAGTTGCAATGCTTTGTTTGGATTGACCTACTTTCTTCTTTTCATATTAGGCAGAAGGACGCCCTGGTGGAGCGGATTTGGGAAGAGGTTGCGGCCAAGGACACCGATGTCCTAGAGCTGGCTCGGCAGAATGATGTTGCGGCTTCAGAGAGGGAGGTGCTTCGGGGGGAGCTATTCTCGGTTCAAGACCTTCTCCGAGGTGCTCAGGAGGAGGCTGCTGGGCTATCTGCGACCAAGACTGAGGCCTGTGAATATGTCTCCTCATAAAAGAGAGATGCTGCTGCTGCAAATGACCGGGCAAGGGAGATATCCGAGAAGGCCGAGCTGAAGCTGGCTCGGGCAGTTGCTTATGTCCGTGCACAAGCCAGGAGGCAAGCCCTCGAGGAAGTGAGCGCTAAGGGTGTCGATCTCTCTACCGAGATCAAAGAGTCCAGGGCCCTGTAGGAGGATTTGGTAATGCCGAGCACATCGGATGAGGGCTCTGAAAGCAGTTCGGGCAACATCGAAGGCGAAGAGTAGCTTTTCCTTATTTTTGTTTTTTTGCTCTTTCTGTATATGGGACCCTTCAGGGGAATTTTTTTGTAAAGAACACCTCTGTAAATATATATTTTGTAATAGAATATCCTTCGTCAAATATTTCACAAACTTAGTACTGTAACCTTTGCCCAACAATATGACTTTTATGCTTCGATTCTTATCTTCCTCGGAACTCGCACTAGCAATAGTAGATCCCCTCGAGATTAGACACCTTCTCGAGGCTAGGTCGGCATGCGAGCTTTGATTCCTCAAACCCCCTATGACGGTCTCATTCATGTGACGTGACTGTGAAGTGACCGAGGTGGCCCTACCGGTACACTTCCCCAAGCGTTATGATGACTTGTCAAAAATTGAATGGCCTTCAAAGCAGTTGGTTGGCCACCTTTAGTTCTATAAATATTCTTGCTTCTCATTCATTCTAACTCTTGGACCTTTGCAAAAACCTCAGCTTTTCTTTCAACTTTCTCATCCCTTTCCTATCTTTGCGAAAACTTGTTTCGTTCCTTCCTGTTTATCTCTGCTTTGAGTAGCTATGGCCTCCGTGCCCGAATCTTTTCACCAAGAGGGAAATTCTTCCTCTGCCTCTAGCCTGGCCGGTGGTACACCGCTGACCTATGGTGAGCTGACCTTGTACTGCTTCGCTCCGAAAAAATATTTTGCATTAGAGAAACCCTTTGATGCCCCGGGCCATCGAGAGCATGCCTCGAGGTTCGTTCGATCGATAGAAGAAAGCCACCTTGAGGCCGTAAGGAGAGATTGTGGCTGGCGGAAAAATGTGGTGCTGCCGATACCCTCTCGAGAAGAGAATGTCATGACTTATGTAGAGGGATTCTTGACCATGTATATGTACCCGTTTATATTAGGCCCCATCGACCGACTTGTGCTCGAATTCTGTAAAAGGTACTGAGTCACCCTAGCACAGATTCATCCGTCCTTTTGGAAGATAGTGCTGATGATGGGGTGTTTCACCGAAAATGTTGAGCTCGAATTTACCCTTAGCCATCATATTAGGTTATATCGGCCTCAGCATTGTCGAGGCATGATTGCGTTATGACGATGTTCCACCAGGCCTTTCATTTCCAGTGATGAAGAGGGCCAAAATGGAGGATAGGTGAGTCAATTTGTTCGGGTGAGGATCGTTGATATCATTCTAGCGGAGTTTCTGCCTTTTCCCGAAAAATGGAACTTCAAACGTAAGTGCCACGTCATGCCTTAGTATCTTTTATTTTTATCAATTTATAAAAGTGTTTCTTTATTTCTTTTCTCAGTGGTCCCGTGGGTACTCGGAGAGGTCCCCGATCTTGCAGACTGGACTCGGAAGTTGGCAGCGTCCTCAACATATGACGAGCGCAAGTGGCGTGATCTTTCGAAGGGCAGATGTGAAGTAAAGCACCACGATATGAGTTGTGTGGTATCCCTTTTGATGAATGTTTCATTTTGTTCGAACTAACTCTGACACCGCAAGTGTTGGTGGTTTTTTTGAAATGAGGTCGTGCCCCTTCGAGGAGAGGGAAGGCCCTAGGGAGGACAATAATAAAAAAAGATCCTATATAGATGAGTACATTCTCAATGAGGTGGGGCTTTCTCGGAGAGATAAAGGAGATTCTTCTGCTGAGGAGAGTTTTATATATGTTGGTCATTCTGCTAACGTCGACTCTCCTCATGAGGATGATTTACTGTCTACGGCTCGAGCTAGGGGCCGTTCCGAGGTTCCCGATTTTGTCAGGCCATAGACCTCTAATTTCGAAGAAGAGGTTCCCCGAGAGATAAGGAGCAAGAGTCCTCCACCATCATCTGCTTCTGCCCTCGAAGTACCTTCGAGGGATGCTCGGGACCAGGGGCCGCCCGGGCCAAGTGAGGTTTCGAGTGGGCATACCCATAATGAGAGCGGTTCAGCTGGGGCCGATGGGGCCAAGCCGGTAGATGCAAGTTCAACTTTTAAGGAGGCCCAACGGCTTTGTTCCGAGGTGATTTCTGATCAACCTTGCTGGCTTTTTTTCATTCTTTGAACTGAAGTTTCTCTTTTGCTGGTTTTTGACAAACTCAAGTCCGAGCTGCTTCGTTGTGAGACCCGGTTGTGGGAAGCTTTGGGTAAGAAAAAATCTCTCAAGCTTCTTTTTAATTAGAAGACAAAAGAGTTGATACATCTTCAGGAGGATATGAATCGGAGCCGGATTTGTGAAGGCAAACTCGAGCGTCACGTAACCCTTACCTTGAAGGGGTGCGTGCTTTCTTTCTCGATTTTGAGAACTAACGCTTTGGTGCTTCAGTTGCAGGGAAAGACACAAGCAATTGAGCGCCTTTCGGGTGAGGTCGGGCAAGTTAGGTCTGAATGCCAAGCGTTGAAGGCATAGTTAAGCGTACATGTTGCAGCCCAAATGAATGCTTTAACCAAGGCTGCTTCCTTCGAGATACTACTTCTTAATTCCCGAGAAGATAGCTTAATTAAGCTGAGTAGGATTTCCAAGCCCGAGACTGATCTTCTAGATATGAAGGCCGAGGTCGTGGACACTCGGAATGAAGCTGGAGAAGTTTGAGCGAAGGCCGATAGGAAGGTGGACGTTTATTTGAAAGATGCTGGTAATGCTCGGGCCGAGCTGAGAGGAGATTTCACCAGAGAGAGGATGGGCGATGAGTATGACCGATTCAAGTCTCATAGGGAGACCCCCGAAGAGATACATGCAAATGTCTTTGACCTATCAGAAGAGATAAAGCAGGCCGAGACGCACGAGATCGACGCTATGTTTTTCCTTTCTTCTTAAGCTAATGCTGATATTTGAAGGCTGCCGTGAGAGCTGACCTGAGGGGCCTTTGAGGAAGCTGGTCCCTAGAGTAGACTAGATTTTCTGCTTCGTTTGTTTGCATAAGACTCCTGTGGGAGTGTTGTAAATATGTATTTAATGCAAATATATATATGAAAGATTCTTTGGTTTTATTTGCTTTCCATAGGTAGCCTGATGAATTGGATTTTGAGATGAAACCCTTGGGGTCATAAATTGGCCCTAAGGCTTTTTAAGTTGGAAACTTGGGCTCTTATGCTTTAACTCTGCACGACCTTCGGTGTAGCTGGAGACTTGGGCTATTACGCATTTGGCCTTAAGGTGCTTTAGTTAACCTTATCGGGCTTAGTCTCCGAGTCAAGTTTCGACTCGAGCTCAACGGCCCTCAGGTTTTCAAATCGGCCCTGTGGAGCTTTGGGTCGGTATGACCTGTAGCTGGCGACTTAGGCTCTTACGCATAAGGTCGATACGACTAGCTGGCGACTTGGGCGCTTACGCTTTACGTCGGTACGACCTTCAGTGTAGTTGTCGACTTGGGCTCTTACGCTTTTGGTCCTAAGGTACTTTAGTTAACCGTATCAGGATTAGTCTCCGAGTCGGGTTTCTATTCGAGCTCAACGGCCCTCAGGTTTTTAAATCGGCCCCGAGGTGCTTTGGGTCGGTATGACCTGTAGCTGGCGACTTTGGCTCTTACGCGTAAGGTCGATACGACTAGCTGGCGACTTGGGCTCTTACCTTTAGGTCGGTATGACCTTTGATGTAGCTGGCGAGTTGGTCTCTTAGGCTTTAGGTCGGTACGAGCTTTAATGTAGATGGCGACTTGGGCTCTTACGCTTTAGGTTGGTACAACCTTTAACCGGTTCTTTTCAAAGTTTCTCAAAGTAATTGGAAGCCTATGATTTTATGGAAGCAGTCGGACGTCTCCAGTTGCGTTAGTTTGGCCGGAGCCTTATGACGGTGGTCATTGTATTTGGCCGTAGCCTTTTGGTCCACGAGTGAGATAGCCATGGCATCTATATCGAGGGTATGCCTTTTGGGTGTTACAAGTTTGATATATAACCTTGACTTTGGTATGAGGTTTATGCATTTTTTAAGGTCTTACAAATTTGTACATGCCTTGCTTCAGGTCTTACAACTTTGATATTGCCTCATGGAGGGCTTACGAGTTTGATGTTCTAGCCCTGAGGTCTTACGACTTTTAGTTAGATAACCCGATGAGCCGACTATCGAGGGCTGTCCCCGAGTCTGAATTGATATTTCCTCGAGGAGGGCTTATGAGCTTGAATTTGCCGGCCCTGAGGTCTTATGGTTTCGAGTTTTCGGTGACTTGACGGAGTGATTGTCGAGGATAGTTCCTAAGTGCTTGATAAATTTTTGGCCCTGGGGCTGTCTCTTGTGAAAATAGAAAATTTCTTTGATGTGTGAAATGTTTTGATGATAGAAGGAAATTCTCTAATTGCTTTGTATAAGTATACATGTTTTTCCCATCTAGGGTTCGATTATTCTATGCAGACACAGTTCATTCGACCGTTTGGAACGATACATCATTCTCCTGTCGAGACCCTCTTTGACATATTTCACTATCTCCTAGGAGGATGGCCCACAGTATTTGAGGTTGATCGAAGAGAAGCCTTGAATACTAGGTGAGTTCTCCTTAGGTAGCATATGGATGTTGCCGCATTAAAAACCTCGCCGGTAAAACCCTTTGGGATAAAATCCGACATGAGTGAAAAAGAGCGCAATGCATGCTTTAAAAAATAAGGCCTTTGAGTTGGGGCTGCTTCGACTCCTTTCAATCGAACATCTACACGCAGGATATCGTAAACCGTAAAAGAAAAAAGGGAGAGGGTCGTACCTTAGCTGCGATAGCGTTCGAGCCTTGATATGCTTTGGTTATCTGTTCTGAGGACGCGGGACAGTCCTTTGTTCCTACGAGGATGTAGTTCATGATTGTTACTCGGTTGTTTGCTTGTTTTTCGGATCCTTCGATGTAGAAGGTGTTGGAGCCATATCGTGCACTGCGAATATTTCTTTTGCTGCGTGCTGGTCTCTGTATATTGTTTTTACTCCATCCTTCATAGGAAATTTCATCATTTTATTAAGGGTTGACGACACCACCCTCATATTGTGAATCCATGGCCTTCCAAACAATGCATTGTACCTCATGTCAGCTTTGATGACATGAAACTTGGTACCCTGAATTATGCCAACCACGTCGTCAGGGAGGATGATTTCCCCTTTCGTTTTTTCGCTTGACATGTTGAATCCATTGAGGACTCGAGAGGCGGGTACGATCTGGACGAGCAACCCGTGTTTCTCTACCACCCTCGACCGAATTGTTTTGGTCGAGCTACCTGGATCCACTAGAACATGTTTAATTTGAAATTTATTGAAAAGAAAAGAAATTACCAGTTCATTGTTGTGAGGTTGAGATAAAGTCTCAATGTACTCTTCGCTGAATGAAAGGTCGTCTTCAGGTATGTAGCTTCGATTTTTCTTTTCCCAAGTGATGGATATTTTTGTTTGCTTAAAAATAGGTCCCTGAGGGACGTCGAATCCACCAATAATCATGTGGATGATGTGTCGCGGTTCTTCTATTTCATTTTTCTTGTTTGCCTCTCTTTTCCGAAATTGATTTTTAGCTCGGTCGCTAAGGAATTCTCGAAGGTACCCTTTGTTGATTAGTCAGGCTATCTCTTCTTGAAGCTGTCTGCAATCTTCGGTCCTATGACCGTGGGTCACGTGATATTCGCATATTAAGTTGGTGTTCCTTTGAGAAGGATCTAATAGCACGGATCTCGGACACCTGGTATCCCTGATCTTGGTTATGGCCGATACGATGTCTGAAACATCAATGTTGAAGTTGTACTTAGATAGTCGGAGTGCCTCTACCGGCCCTGAGTACTTGTCGAACCCTGCTTCGCTCACAAGTCCCTGAGGGTTCTGCCCTCATTCTATCCTTGGTCATATCAAGGTACGTTACGTCTCGGGATATTTCTCCGATTCTCCATGTACAATTGATGCCTTTCTTTGTTTAGCCTTGGCTCTCTTTCCGGAAGCCTTGATTCCTTTGCTAGGACTCTGATAGGATACACCGACCCCGAGGGGGCTTCCAATTGGTCATCCTCGACCCTGATCATTCACTGGTACATGTTGTGCATATCTGCCCAAACTATGGCGGGGTACTCGATGAAATTCTGCTTCAGTTGTTTCGAAGCTATCGAGCTTCGCTCATTGAATCCCTAAGTGAAGGCTTGTACCACCCAATAGTCGGAGACCAGTGGTAATTTCATTCGTTCCAACTGAAAGCGGGACATGAACTCCATTAACATCTTATTCTCCCTTTGCTTGATTTTGAAAGCATCAGATTTTCTTGTAGCGACCTTGATGGCACCAACATGGTCATTCACAAAGGAGTCCGCCATCACATCAAATGAATCTATCGAGTTCGGGGGCAGGTTATGATACCACATCATGGCCCCTTTGGATAGTGTTTCTCTGAATTTTTTCAATAGAACATATTCAATCTCTTCGTCTCTCATGTTGTTCCCTTTCACAGCACAAGTGTAGGCAATAATGCTCGTTGGGGTCCAAAATTCCGCAGTACTTTGGGATATCAAGCATTCTGAATTTCTTCGGGATAGGCATTAGAGCTGCACTTGACGGGAATGGCTTTTGCACGAACTTTTTTGAATCTACACCCTTCAAAATCGGGGGTGCGCCTGGGATCTGGTCGATCCTTGAGTTGAAGGTCCACATTTTCTTATTGTTAGCTTCTAACTTCTTTTCCCCTGAATCAATCCTCTTTGCGAGGTCTTCGAGCATCTTTATAATGGAGGGGTCGGCTGTTAACCCATTATTGCTTGATCTTTCCGGAGCCTGTTCGACTCGAGGAGCCATTTCTAGTGGTGCTGTGCCCGGGGTTCTCTGATGGCTCTTTATCTGAGCAATAGCCACCTGTTGTGCCTGCAACATTTCAAAAGTGACCTGAAGGCTAACTTTCCTTTACCTTTGAGCAGGGGTTCCCTGTGCTTCACGCTGGTCTCCTTCACGAACCCTTCCGTCTGTGTGAGAGCTCACATCTACATGTTGAGCGTTGCGTGAGCCTTCATCGACAGTAATTTGCACTGGTGCCCCTTCAGGGTTTTGCGGTGGCACACTGATACCTGAGGCAGCTGCGCCATTCTCTCATGTGGTCCTCAGGACCGTTGTTTTCATGTGCGTTTACAGAGTTAGACATTTTCTAACGTGAAATCGAAAATTTTTGGACAAGAAGAAGTGTGAAGAATAACTTGTGTGTTTGGAAAACCAGCATTAAAACAATCACTATTGTTTTTAGCCCCACGGTGGGCGCCAAATTGTTTACCTTGAAAATGGTAATTACAATTATATTTGATTATATGGTTCTAAAAATATGTGATCCATTTTAATACCGATTGTTTAAGCAATAGATGCTGATTGTGAATGTGAGAAAAATGAAATAAGAGAAAAAGGAAAAGTGATTGCGCAAACCGGGTAACAGAGCGACTGGTCTTGAGGATGGTCATAAGGGCCTCGGGGTCGAGTTTTAGATGCTTGACTAGGGGTTTTCAATAACAATATAACAGTATTGAATGCCTTAGAAATGGCCTACTTATGATCAATCATAAGTTATAAATTAAGTATAATTCAAGAACACAATAAATGGGAAGTAATAAATCAATGAAGCAATTGTAGAGAATGTTTCTATTAGAGAGCAGCGAATGTTCTTCTTCTTGTATTGAATATCATGTGTGTTACAAAGTGACAAGGTTCCCCTTTATATTTGAGGGAGAATTCCAACATAGTACATGTGTAATTAATGCGAAGAGATATGGCAGGTACAACCATTTAATGCTACGGTACATGCTCATACTATTTTGTGTATTTTGTCAGATTTAACCACGTTCCTCTTGGGGATTTCCCGCCTTTCCATGCTGACCTTCTACTTGTACTGCCTCGAGGTTGAGGACCTCCGATATGCCCCTCGATGCCGAAACTCGGGCCTTCGAACCTTCTAAGTATCGAAATGATCGTAAAATCGGGCTCTCCGATTTTAGCAGTATACAGATACTGCTAAAATCGAGGGTCAGGCTTTTAAAGGCCCCCGATGTATTAACAACCAAGCAAACTGCCTCCTTATACGTCCCATGGTTCTAGATCTTCCAATAATGAGATGGGACAGATTGAAAATATGTTCAAAAAATGATGGAGAAAATGGCCAACTCTGATGCTTAACTTGCCTCTCACAACACTTCAATCCGAAATTTGAAGTTTCAATTAGGGCAAATCTCACAAGTTTTAAACACTCGTCCTGAGGGGGAACTACCTAGTGATATGGTGGTGAACCCAAAGGGTGGGAATAACACGGGACATGCCATGGTCGTAACCACACGGAGTGGAAAAGATGGGGAAGCAAAAACCTCAAACCAAAGAAGCGTTGTGGATGATGAAGTAGTGATTAAAGAAGATGAAAGTCCAAGCAATGTTGTTCAAGCTAATGAAGATGTGAGAATTGAGATTTATGAAAATGTGGATGAGACCCAAGAAGGAGTGAACCTGTCTAGGAAACACATGATTGACATACTGAAATTGGTAGTGCCAAATCCAAGCACCAATGCCTAGGTCTCCTCCTCCATACCCTCAAAGGCTTGCCAGTAAAATAGTGAGAACCAATTCAAGAAGGTTATTGACTTGATGAAGAGCTTATCTATTAATTGCCATTGGTTGAGGCGTTAGAACAAATGCCCGGTTATGAAAATTTCATGAAGGATTTGGTGACAAAGAAAAGATCAATGAATTGTGAGACTATCAAGATGACACATAAAGTGAGCGCTATTGTGCACTCAATGGCTCCAAAATTTGAAGTTCCGGCACTTTCACTATCCCTTGCACTATTGGCAGCACCGACTTTGCCAAAGCTCTATGTGATCTAGGGGAAAGTATCAACTTGATGCCCTACTGAGTGTTCAAAAATTTTGGAATTGGCAACAAAGACCCACATTTATGAGGCTACAAATGGCGGATCGTACTATGAAGAGATAATTAGGTATTATTGATGATGTGTTGGTTCGTTTTGATAAGTTCATCCTTCCAGCAGACTTTGTGATTCTTGATTGCGAAGTGGACTATGAGGTGCCTATTATCTTTGGTAGACCTTTCCTTGCTACGGGGAAAGCTCTAGTTGATGTGGAAGCCGGTGAGTCACCTTCCGGATGGGAGATGAAAATATGGTTTTCCATGTGTGCAAATCTATGAGGCAACCGAATAGCAATGAAGTTTGTTCGTTTGTGGACTTAGTTACCGAATTTATTGTTAATGATGCTAGTGCTATGATGAATGTTGATGATACCTTGGAATTCGTATTACCTCATCATGATGATGATGGGAAGGAAGGCTATGTGGAACGTGCAAATGCATTGCAAGGGATGGGGTCGTATACTTATGAACCCCGAAAATTGTCCTTAGATCTTGAGAACCAGAAGACTTATCCACCAAAGCCCTCAATGGAGGAGCCTCCCCTTTTGGAGTTAAATCCATTGCCTCCATATCTCATGTATGAGTTTCTTGGCCTATGCTCTACTTTACCTGTTACCCTTTCCTCTTGCATGACTAATGTGCAAGTATATTCTACATTGGCGATGCTCCACAAGATGAAAAATTCTATAGGATGGACATTGACGGATACTCGGGGTATAAGCCCCGCCTTTTGCATGCACAAGATTATTTTGGAGGAGGATGCCAAACCCTCCGTTGAACATCAAAGAATATTAAATGAAGCAATGCAAGAGGTGGTGAATAAGGAGATAATAAAATGGTTGGATTTCGGGGTTGTTTACCCCATTTCCGGTAGCTCGTGGACCTCTCCGGTGCAATATGTCCCAAAGAAAGGGGGCATGACTGTGGTAACAAATGAAAAGAATGAGTTGATCCCGACAAGAACGATCACCATGTTGAGACTGTGCATAGACTTTAGGAAGTTCAACAAAGCCACTCGGAAAGATCATTTCCCACTTTCATTTCTTTTTCAAATGCTTGATAGGTTGGCCAAACGTGCTTTCTATTGTTTCTTTGATGGATATTCCGGCTAAAATCAAATTCTTAATGCTCGGAAGGACCAAGAGAAGACTACTTTCACTTGTCCTTATGGAACTTTCTCATTTTCGCAGATGCCATTTGGGTTATGCAATGCACCGATGACTTTTCAACGGTGTATGATGGCCATCTTCACCGACATTGTGGAGGACTTTATTGAGGTCTTCATGGATGAATTTTACGTGGTCGAGAATTCTTTTGATGATTTTTTGAACAATTCGGACAATGTATTGGCAAGATGTGAGGAAACAAACTTGGTTTTGAATTGGGAGAAATGTCACTTCATGATTGAGGAAGGCATTGTCCTCGGTCACAAGATTTCAAAACATGGTATTGAGGTCGACAAGGAAAAAATTAAGGTGATCTCCAAACTCCGCCCCTATATCTATGAAGGGAGTGAGGGCTTCTTGGGTCATGCGGGATTCTATATTCATCAAGGACTTTTCTAAGGTGGTAAACCTTTTGTGTAAACTTTTAGAGAAGGATGCCAATTTCCATTTCAATGAGGATTATATGAAGGCATTCGAATTACTCAAGTTCAAGTTGACTACTACTACTATTATCACCGCATCGGATTGGAGCTTGCCTTTCAAGCTCATGTGTGATGCAAGTGACGTGACAGTTGGAGCGATGTTGGGGAAACGTATAAACAAAAGCTTCCATCTGGTATACTATGCTAGTAAGACCATGAATGATGGCCAAGTCAACTACAAAGTGACTGAAAAAGATCTCCTTGATATTGTCTTTGCTATGGAGAAGTTCCGCCCGTACTTGATGGGTACAAAGGTGATTGTATACACTGACCATGCAGAGACTCGATATTTGATGTGCAAGAAATATTCTAAAGCAAGATTAATGTGGTGGGTGCTTCTATTGCAAGAGTTTTATCTAGAGATTCAAGACCGTAAGAGTAGTGAAAACCAAGTGGCGGACCACATGTCTCGTTTGAAGGAGGAGGGGAGGCCACATGACGGCCTCGAGATAAATGATTCCTTCCCCGACAAGCAACTTCTAGCCATTTCAGTGACCGGGAAGCCATGGTTTGCCCACTAAGAAAATTATCTTGTGAGTGGTATTGTACTGAAGAGTTCTCTTCAAACCAAAGGAAGAAGCTCAAACGGGATTGCCTTGACTATTATTGGGATGAGCCGTATCTCTTCTGGATTTGTATCGATGGTCTGATTCGACGATATGTACCGGAGGAGGAACAAGTGGAAATTAGTGAGTCTTGCCACTCTTCACCATATGATGGTCACCATGGTGGAGCTAGAACGGAAAAAAAATGTTGAGTTGTGGATTTTATTGGCCTACTCTTTACAAGGATACTAGAGATCTCGTCAAGCATTCTGATGAATGTCAAAGGGCCGGTGGGATTTATAAGAAAAATGAGATGCCCCTCACCACTATCTTGGAGATGACATTTTCGACGTGTGGGGCATTGATTTCATGGATCCGTTCGTGAGCTCTTGTGGGAACACTTACATTTTTGTAGTTGTGGATTGTGTGCCAAAGTGGGTTGAAGCCGTAGCTTTACCCAACATTGAAGCTTGAAGTGTGGTGGAATTTTTGAAAAAGAACATCTTCATGAGATTCGGTACTCCAAGAGCCATTATTAGTGATGGGGGATCACACTTTTGCAAAAAAGATTTTGATACCTTACTAACAAAGTATGGTGTTGCTCAAAAAGTGTCGACCCCCTATCATCCTCAAGCAAGCGGCCAGGTGGAAGTCTCCAACCGGGAGATCAAGAGTATTTTGTGAACGACAATCGGACGGATTGGTCAAAGAAACTTGATGATGCTCTTTGGGCTTATAGGACGGCTTACAAAACACCGATTGGTATGTCTCCATACTAGCTAGTGTTCGAAAAGCTTGTCACCTTTTGGTGGAACTTGAGAACAAGGCTATGTGGGAATTGAAGAAGCTTAATCTTGAGTGGGATGTCGCCGCCAACTTAAGGGTGGCACAATTGAATGAGCTTGATGAATTTCCGTACCATGCTTATACAAGTTCTTCCTTATACAAGGATAAGATGAAATAGTTCCATGTTAAGTACATCAGAAACAAGGAGTTCAAAGAAGGTGATCTTGTGCTATTGTTAAATTCTTGATTGCGGATGTTTCCGGGACAATTGAAGTCTAAGTGGAATGGTCCATTTGAGGTTGTGCATGTGACACCCTTTGGTGCATTGGACTTGCTGAAAAAAAATGATGAAGTGTTTAGAGTCAAATTTGATGATGGTACGTCATGGCGTTAATCCACTTCAAGTGATTGATGGTAATCTGTGTCGTGCCGCGATGTTAAATCAGGCGCTTCATGGGAGGCAAACCATGTTTCTTTTTAGTTTTTCATTTCTTCCTTTTTAGATAGGTTTTTCATTGAGCTAACTAGTTTTGAAGTGATTTGCAGGAACGAGTGGACGGTGCAGATAATGTGCTCGAAAAAATGTGCCAAGTGTTAAAAAAGTGCGGACCGCCTAATTGTGAATGCAACCGCATAGAAGACTTCTCGGCCTTACAACTTAAGACCCAATTAGGTGAACTCTTTGAAGTTTTGAGTTGCAGAGAATAGGCCATTATGCGGCTACACACAAAAATGTGCGAACCGCACAAATTTTCTGCGGCCGCACTCACTTTTGTGTGGACCGTAGAATCTCAGCCAAGTCCAGGTAAAGAGTGCGGACCGCACTCAAAATTGTTCGGCCACACTCATCTCACTTTTTTGACCGACATGGTCAAACAATAAATTAGACCTTTGAACACTATTCACACTTTACACTCTTTGAGTTCTTGAGCCCTAAGTCAACACTGTACACTCCAAAATAATTCACACTCCACACTCACACTCATTTCATCAAGTTTAGATTCTAACCTGCATCCTTCATCATCTGGTATGTTCAATCCATGTTATATTTTTCTTCAATTTTTATTAATTTTTTGTTTTTGATTATTTCAGTTATTTTTAGGCCTAGAAATGTCAATTGTTCTTCATATGTGCTTAAAACCACGTGGGTAATTTCATGTATGTTCATTGGGGACTAGGTAGATCATTGATCACGTGTATTTGCAAATATCATGTCTAATTTGTGAAAAATTGCAAAAAACCTAAAGTTAGTGCCGCTTTATATCAAATTGTGCGACCACACACAAAATTGTGCGGCCGCAGAAAAATGTGTGCGACTGCACTTTGGAACTTCAGAGAACCAGTGTTCTCAACTTGGAATTGTGTGGTCTGCATTTCAGAATGTGCGGTATGCAATTTGAGATATGCGACCGCACTTCAGAATTGTGCGGTCCGCACATGGCAGTTTGCGACCGCACTCAAAATTGTGCTGTCCACACTGTCTCTTCTGCAAACTGTTTTCCTGCAACTCTCATGCAACTATTTACATTGTTTAACTGACTTATGCACCTTAAATTGCAGACAATGGTTGATCACATGGTAGAGGCGATACTTCCAAAGGGAGAAGTGACCCCCCCCCCCCAAGGTCGAGGAAAGGGACATCACCCACTAGGAGTCAATCAAAAGCCATAGCCAAAAAGCCGACCTTAGGGAGAGGTCAGGCCACAGATCCCTCAAACTCCAGTTCATATGCCCCATCTAGGGAAGCCTTTGAGTATCATTCAATGGAGGTAAATCACGAGGCCCAGTATCAAGCACCACAAACAACTTGGAGATATCAATTACGCAAAGAACCATCCACTACAACAAGTTCTTCTGAGGATTCTGATGCTAGTAGCCAGGGTTCAGATCCCTCCTCTACACCTAGTCTTCCTGCACTAGTTGTAGTTTATGATGATGATGATGTCTCTGATGATTTTAGAGGAGGTGACACTTGAATGGGCGGCCTAAGGAGGTAGAAGAAGAGGGAAACATAGGAGGACATATTTGTGAGTTTGACGGCTTTCACAAGATTCAGAGAGTGGTGGCCTCAAGGATCGCGCACACTTGAGCGACAATTCATAATTAAATATTTGTATAAGCACAATCCAAATGTCCTTAGACAGTTCCTAGAGCTAAAGGGGTGGATGTCGTTCACCCAAAGTATCAGAGATGCAATGAGCAATTGGCACGGGAGTTCTATGACAATGTGGCTCACATTAAGAAGGGTACCAAAATAGCAAAGATGAGGAATTTGAAATTCAGATTCGATGCCAGCACTCTGAACACTTACCTAGGATTTGAGGAGGTAGAGGCAGTCCAGTACCTGGAGAAGCTTGCTAAGGGTGATGCAGCTCGCCCCTGGCTAGCTGAAATTTTGGCTGATTGAGGACCACCACCATCATGGATCACAACAGGGGTTCCTATCCTCTAGGACACTCTAAATTCTGAAGCAAAAGGGTGGCAGACCTTTGTGTGCAACCGTATTGACCCAAGAAGGAATGAGAACAATCTTCCACTTCCCCGAGCAGTTCTGGTGGCAACTATTATGGCCAGGTACCCAATCAATGTGGGTGCCATCATGTCGACCAACATGGCATTATATGTCCGAAAAGGTGAAAGCTCCTACCCATATCCCAACACCCTCACAGAATATTTAACTGATGCAAAGGTAGAGCCAAGGACATTTGATACAAAAGTGAGGTCCAAGAAGCTCTTCTTATGGTACGTCCTGCAGGGTGCGGACAACACAAAGTTCAAGGGTAAGGCCACTACCACCGTTGGTCATTCTGACGAGCCATCGGTAGTGGGTACATAATTTTTTGCTGAGCCATCTACAGTTACCATGCCTTCCACAGCAGCCGAGCCTTCCATCGGGACAGCTGACATGCCACCACCTTCATCTTCTAGACCACCAGCTCCAGTAACAGTGCCAGCCTCATCCACTTATCCACTCACTATGTTGCGAGTCTCCTAGACATTGGGGAGCCTCAACAACTGGATGTAGATAGCCACTTCTAAGTTGTCTAGAATATCCAGTACTGTTGCAGCACAGTCCTTTACTCAAGAAGTACCACAGGTCCCTCCGTCAGTGGAGGAAACATTGAAGAAGAATCTTGAGAACCAAAAGACCATTATGGATACACTGGTGGCTCATGGGGGAGCTATTGAGGAGCTGGGCAAGCAAGTGAGGAAGATGAGGAAATCAGGCTTCAAAGAAATCAATGGAGAGATTGAGAAAAGAGGTGACGAAGACCGTAGAAGCGGGTGATTTGCCATTTGACCTACTAATGGAGACAGATCCATCAGTACCAGTAGACCCAGCAACATTATCAGTAGAGGCACCAGCTGGACAGTGTGACGAGCCAGATCTTGCTGCCCACACTATTGATGAGATGCTTCAGATGTTAGCCAACCTTGTTTTTCCCAAGACAAATGATGATGAGATACAGCTAAAAGGGCCCGAGGGTTGTGATGCTGCCAGTCACCATGAGACCACATAGGTAGTTTTCTTTACTCTCTACCCTCCCTTATTTTGATTTTGCTAAGCATTAAGGACAATGCTTGTTCTTATTAAGGGGGGTGGTCTATTTTGGTTGGATTTGATGACATTGTCCTTTAATAAATTTAATACTCCTTTTCTTTTATCTTTATTTTTTATTTTATTATTACATATTCATCACTCTTGTATATATTCTATTCCCCTCAGTTTGTATTTCCATTTGCCTTACTTTTTAATTTGATAGCTTCTTCATCTTGTGTTCTTTATAATATAGCTTCTTATTTACTTTAATAGCTTCTTTTTAATTTGCTAGCTTCTTTTTATTTTTAAGTGAACAATAATCCTTTGATTTTCTTAATGCCACGGTTCTTTCCAAAGGTGGGTTTTGTGTCAACCGGGTGGCTCTTCCCAACGATGGATAGCGTGATAATCTTCTTAAGGATCGAGTTCGTTTTTGATGTTTAGGTAGAAACAAGTAGTATTAATGATTAAATAAGGTTCAAACATGCTTCACTTGGTATCAACATACTTAACTACATGCTTATGGTTAAAAAGAAGTTTTTGGAAAGAAATGGCTCTAGTTAGTGACCTTGTGACTCTTGTGTTGTTTTAGACAATCATCAGGTGGTTTACTTTAACCATTAGCAATTTTCAATCTTGAATGCATTTTTTTTGGGCCCTCGACTCTTTTCTCTTTAACAATCTCGTTGTGTGAGAGGTGAGATATTTCTTTACAAGTCCAAGTACGCGTGCGAATGGTCTAGAACTTGCCCCAAATGTGGTCCTACGAAAAGTTCTAAGTTAGCTTGGCTTGAGAAGTGATTGTAGGCTCTGCTTGACCCATTTTGAATCCTTATATGGACCACTAATGATATTACCCTAGTCAACCCTTTTGAGAATAAAGACTTTTTCATTCGATAAGCATGTTACAAGCCTTTACCCATTTTATAATGACCCTCTCTAGGCACCCGAGCTTTCTTTAGCACTCATATGAAACAAATGGCGAAAACATAAGTTTGGGGAAGAGACGAGGAATTTGAAGATGGTATCAAAGCACAAAAATAGAAAATAAATGAATAAGAGGAAAGGCAAATAAAAAGAAAGAAAGAACAAAACAAAAATACAAAAGAATGTGAATGATCTGAATGGGTTGAAAAGATTCAAAAGAAAGCAAAAGTGCAAAGCATGGAGAAAAAAGGAGCGTATGAATAGCATGACCAAGAAAGATTGATGTCAAGTCTCTCTAGTTCCCCTAAGGAAAAAGAAAATGACTCAAAGAGTCGGCAAATTGTGATCCAAAAAGAGAAATTGGAGTGTTAAAGGAAAGGCAATCTAGTTCCATTCCTATATTTCCCTCCTTAGTCCAAAATCCTTCATTACATGCCGAAAAGCCCTATGTGATTTCAAGTCGAGTAAGCTTACATTAGTGATGATCTACATGAGGGGAAAGCATATGGTACTTAGAGCCGGGCTTGTGACATTATTTTTAGAGTGATGAGCTGACCTTTCTCAAGTCATTGAATTGAGTTCTACATTTGTGAGTGAGATGAGCTTCCGAAGAGTATAGGAGGAGAAGTTTTGCATCCACAGTGACCTACATGAAAGTGCGAACTTCCTTGATGAATAAATTCAAGTCTTGATTCTCAAGCATCATGTTAGAGCTATTTATGCTTTAACATTCAAATCATATGCTTGTTAATGATTCATGAGTGTGTGGGAATTGTTGGTACCAATTGATGTGTGTTTGATTTCATGTTAGACCAACTGAAATAACCCTTTTCTAGTGGGGGTGGGCATTACCTAAATTTCTAGAGGACAAACAAAAGCTTAAGTTTGGGGGAGTTGATAAATAAGGATTTTGACTGCTTATTTTCTCTCTTTTATTTATGTTTTAGCTCAAAAATGCTTAAAGATATTCCCGAGAACTAATGAAATGTGCTTTCTTGCAGGAATATTGGGGAACTAGTCAAACAAATGAAAATTAACTCAAGAAGGAGTAAAATTAAACAAGGACCAAAATAAGGCAAAATGGACCAAAGTGGGGACCGCACAATACCATGTGCGACCGCAGACTATGAGGATCCACAGTCAAAACTCATTCACAAAGTGTGGACCGCACAATTATTGTGCAACTGTAGAAGACAATGTGTAGAGATATACTGTTTTGGGGGCCTGAAGAAGTGCGGACCTCACTATTATTGTGCGACCGCAGAATGCGAATGTGCGGCCTCACTCATAAATGTGCGGTCCACAGAAATTATCCAGGTCCAAGTCAAATCCAAGAGTGCTGCCGCACTCAGAAATGTGCGGTCCGCACAATCAGAAGAAGAGTGGCCGCACCCCAGAATTATGCGGCTGTAGAAGGCCATCCTATCAAGTCAACATCAGAGTGTGGACCGCACATAGAATTGTGCAGCCGCACAACCTTCACAGGGGAAAATTTTTCCAATACTTTTAGCAGGGTATAAATAGATCTTTTTGTCATTTTTTGGTTAAGTTGGAATACCTAAGAATAGAAAACTATTTTTCTTTTACTGTTTTGGATAACTTTGTAATAAATTATCATTTTAACATTATATTTTCTTCTCTTAATCATCTATTATGAGTTTTGTCTATGTTTCTTATTTAATTTCTTCTTTTTTGCCTATGAGTAGCTAAAACCTTATCTAGGGTTGTGACCCAACCCTAGTACGGGTACCTAATGGGTGATTTTTAGGGCTTATACATTTATACTACGGCACGTCATACATTTATACTAGATATATACCTAATCCAACATAAGCTCTCTATGGAGTCGACCTCGACTCGCGTCGGGTATTTATAATTGTATCGACCGCCTCACAATTCTAATTAGCGGTGTGAGTTTGGGCGACATCACCCAGTCGTACCCGAAAACACAAGGGATCGGTAATATCTCATATCATGCCTCGTCGTACCCAACTGATTAGTGGATACACAATAGGTGCTGTCGCCGGCCGACTATAGTGCTACTCGATAAAGTAAAATAGATACATACAGACACACATACACACTATCATGACCCCAAATCAAAATCAGTCATGATGGAGCCTACCGTGGAACTAGGCCAGCCAAAACCACACTCAAATCGTAAAAAAATCTTCCATTTATATCATTACTAAAATGATAACCCATAAAGGTTTCTTTTTAAACATTTTAAAAATAGATAAAGCTATACCGAATATCAAATACAATACCGAGATCCCGGAGTCACTGGTCATGAGCATCTACAGAAAATATACAACTTTAGAAAATAAACTCTATAATTGTAAGAAAGAGGGATAGCAGGGTTGCGGACGCGTGCAGCTACATCACTCTCCGAGAAGTCTCTGGTACAGATACACAGCTCACTCTGCCCTAGCACCTAGATCTGCACACAAGGTGCATGGAGTAATGTGAGTACGCCAACTCAGTAGTAATGAAAATAAATCAGGTCTGAGCAGTAAGAAACACATAAAATCAAATCATCATTTCACAATAAGCACAAACTTTCTTTCCAACACTGTATACGTTAAATCATCACGCTTAAAAGCCGATTTCAATAAAAATCATTTTGAAATATACTTGCCAATAGTCTCAACATAACTTTCAAGAAGTTTAGTGTAAAAATGATAAAAATCATAAAAAAGACCCTCGGGCAAAACATATTTCATAAGTTTAGAGTGAGTGGGAAAAATCATAAGTAGTCCCCTCGGGCAAAAGCATGTATCCAAAACTGCCCCTCGGGCATAACATTAAACAGAATCAGCCCCTCAAGCATACCTCACAGTCACTCATAATCAGCCCTTGGGCAACCTCACAGTCACTCATTCTTCTCATCACTCATCACTCGGCACTCGCACTCAGTAGGTACCTGCGCTCATAAAGGGTGTGCACAGACTCCGGAGGGGCTCTTTCAGCCCAAGCGCTAATATCAAGCCACCTCGTGGCATCTCATATCTTCACAATTAGGCCCTCGTCCTCACTCAATCAGAAACTCTCAGTAAACCACTCGGGCTTTCGGTAAAACGGGATGCTCGACCTAAAACACCATTTTATATCTCATAGTGTAAATAAGGCTGAGTTTAGAAAACAGTTAAACATAGCATGATTGAGTGAAAATCATAAGTCAAAACGGTGAGGAAATAGCAGTAAAATCCCCCAAGGGGTCTAAACAAGTCGGCGCAAGGCCCCAAACATGGGTTACAACCCAAATATAGCAATAGTTTTAGAGCACAATTTAACATATTGTTTAAAGTAAATACGCAACTCAATAGTTTTCGCGGAAAGGACCAAGTCCAAATCCAAAAATCAGTGCAGCCAGACACTCGTCATCTGGCATCTGCGCCACTCCAAAAATAGTGAGAAAATACGAAGTCCGGGGTTTCATACCCTCAGGACAAGATTTACAGTCATTACTTACCTCAACCCGGGGGAAAATACTAATTCGCAATGATCTTGCCCCTCGAATAGGCTCCCGATTGCTCCGAATCTAAAAAAAACCAGATTAACATCATCAATATACGCTAAATGAACAAGGACCAATCGAACTATCAATTTTAGGCACAATTCCTGAAATTGGCCAAACCCGAGCCCCGGACCCACGTCTCGAAATTCGATAAATATTGCGTCACAAGAATCCTTATTCTTTCCCGAATCTATACATATAAAATGCATCAAAATCCGACCACAATTGACCCCTAAATTCCTTAATTATAAGCCTCAATTTTTCAAGCCTTAAACCTCCAATTTATGCCATTAATTCCACGAATTCCAAGCCTAATCCGTCACATAATAACGTAGAATCGTGTTTATAGTCCGAGAAACTTACCTCCACCGAATACCCTCGAAATCCTTCTCCATATTTCTCTCAAAATTACTCAACCCGCATGCAAAAGTGATGGGATATGCCAAAAATTTGCGGAGGCACATATGTATACTTCCTGCCCAGCTAACCGCACCTGTGGAAGATTTGCCGCACCAGCGGTCCCAGGTGTGCACCTGCGAATAATGACTTAAGTCCTATTTCCGCACGTGCGACTCCGCAAGTGTGGTACCACATCCGCATCTGCGGTCCCTTGCTGAGCCGCCCAAATTTCCGCAGGTGCGGTAACACTAGTAAAATCGCACCAACAGCAGCTTTGCTGCAAATTTACAAGCCCAAACCTCCGTTAATCATCCAAATCAATCCGAGCCCCTCGGGGCCCCAACCAAAAATACCAACAAGTCCATAACCTTATTCAAACTTAGTCGAGCCATCGAAACACAAAAACAATGAAAAAACACCAAAATCTCATCAAATTTAAGCCTATGAACTTTGAAATTTCTAAATTTCGCCAATGATGCTGAAACCAACCAAAACACGTCCGAATGACCTGAAAATTTGCACACATATCAAAAATGACACTACAAACCTTCTCAAACTTTTGGAATTCCATTCCGACCTCGATAGTTAATTTTCCACTGCCGATCAAAAATCGCCAAAAACTCAATTTCGCCAATTCAAGCCTAATTCTACTCTGGACATGAAAACCACATTCCGAACACACTCCTAAGTCCCAAATCAACTAGTGAAGCTATTCAAACCATAAAGTCTACATTCTGAGGTCGTTTACCAATAAGTCAACTTCCAGTTGACTTTTCCAACTATTAAGATAATTTAAGAGACTAAGTGTCTCATTTCTCTCCAAAAATCGCTCCGAACCTGATCAAACCAATCTAACACAACATAATGAAGTTGAAATGGGGGAAACGTGTCTATTACTCTTGGAACGACCGGTCGGGTCATTACACACACACAATGCAATATCCATTTCACAGAATAAAGAGTTTAAACTCTGATTTAATCATACACTCCGATCAAAAGATTCCAACTTGAAATATTAGACTTTTAAGTAATTGCTACCAGCAAGAAGGTACAAGAACACAACAACGTCATTAAGAGAGACTCGGAACAAACAAATGCTTATGCTACAGAAGTCCTTTAGAGGGGGAGAAAGGGAATTACACCAAATAATGCCAAGAAAGAAAGTTGCTCTACATGCCTAGTTGAGGAACGAGATACACTTATATCATGGTTAATTTTGCCTCTAGGAATTTTCGGAATCTATACCACCAGATGATAGCTGTTACAACAATGATCCCAAGTTTCTTCAAACCAAATCCTAATAGAACTGTACTTCGACTCAATTAGTCTACTTTGAAACTTCAAAGGGGATTTGAGGGTAGTTTCGGTGAGTTGTTGTGAGTAATACTCCTAGAAAATGAAAGAGATTGAGCGTCACTCTCTTTATATACATGCAACATGCATAGAAAACTCTGTTGGCTCCACATGAAAAATGGGTGGCCACGCGCCGCTTATGATCCCCCGGCAAGCTAGCTCACATTAGCCTACTAAAACTTGTTATACCAATTCGAACCCTATATCTCCATATTTTCCACCGGCTTATTGGCCTCATCAAGGGTCAAACTTGCCAAGCTTCATTTTATGTGCAGGGTGTAGCATCATCCCTTCCCTTTCGTGACATTCGTCCGCGAATGTTGAATGATAGTCTCATTGTTATGTCCCATATTGTGTAATAAATGGGGTACCTAGATATCATTTCTTCTTCAGCTTCCCACATCATTTATTCCTTACTTTTGTTCCTCCAAAGTACTCCAACTGAAGCCGCTTCTTTAGTTTGTAGCTTAAGGACTTGACGATCTAGAATAGCCAATGGGACTTTTTCCTAGCATAGATCTTCTGTGACTTGATTATCTTCAATAGAGGTGATATCATATGGATCGCACAAGCACTTATGAATCATAGATACATGGAATGCTGGATGCACTGCTTCAAATTTCGGTGGCAGTTCAAGCTTATATTCAACTTGGCTGACCCTTTTATTAATTCGGTATAGTCTGATGTACCGGGGGTTGAGTTTTCCTTTCTTACTGTATCTCATCACGCCTTTCATGGGTGGCACATTCAAGAACATGCAATCTCACAGAGCAAACTCCAAATCTCCTCGTCGTTTGTCCGGGTAAGACTTTTTCCTGCTTTGAGCGGTCAATAATTGACTTCGAATTATCTCTACCCATTCTACAACTTGTTTCACCATCTCATGACCTAATAATATTGTTTCACCCACTTCGAACTAACCAATAGGAGATCTGCGAACGGTGTCATCTGAATTATAGTATGACAGCTATTGTTGTAAGCAAATTCTACGAGTGCTAGACGATCCTCCTAGTTTCCTTTGAATTCTAAAACACATGCTTGCAACATGTTCTCGAGCATTTGAGTAGTGCGCTCTCCATGGTCGTCTGATTTGTTGATAGAGAATAGTGCTAAGGTTGATCTTCGTTCCCAATCCTTTCTAGAGTGATTTTTGGAAGTTAGCTATAAACTTGGCGACTCTATCTAACATAATGGATACCGGAACCCCATGAAGTTGAACTATTTCCTTAATATACAACTTAGTGTAATATTACGCCGAGAATTTAGTCTTTACTAGTAGGAAATGAGCTGACTCGGTGAGTTGATCCACGATGACCTATATGGAATCAGATCTTTGTTGTGATCCTGGTAATCCGGTAACGAAGTACATATTGATCACTTCCCGTTTCCAGGTTGGAATTTCTATGGTTTGCAGCAACCCTCCCGGTTTGTGATGTTCAACCTTAACTTGTTGGAAATTTGAACACCGGGCGACGTATTCAAAAATGTCCATCTTCATGTAGTTCCACTAGTATAGTTGTCAAAGATCGTGGTAAATCATGGTTGATCCTGGGGATACTGGGAGTGATGAATCTCTGCCATGATCTGCTCTCAGTGTCCTCTGACATCAGGTACACGTAATCGGTCCTTTTATTAAGGACCCCATCCTTGGATAACTTGAAAACTTGCTTCTTTTCAAAGGGATGCGTCCTGTTAATTTCACGAAGGCTGGATCATCAAATTTCCCCGACTTTACTTTAGCTACTAGAGAGGACTCGATAGTATTCTGAACAGAGGCTCCTCCGTCACAGGTATCAAGAAATTGTACACTTAGGTTTTCCAACTATTACAATTCTTTAGTCATCGTCACCTTTTTCTCCTCCACCTGCCACACACTGCCCATATACTTCACAGCCCAACCTTGGGAGGTAAAACTGGCACACGATGCCCGATGTTCAGTGCGAACCGATGTGTGATCTAACATCCTTTTTATTCATAAAACCTAGGCCATTGAGGCCTCCAAGTAATAACACGAGAATTTTAATTGTGAACAACTGACTTGCAAAAGAATACATATTCATAACTGTACCCAACAGGGTTACCCAACAGGGTTATACCCACTCCTTTACAAATAACCGCACTCTAGTTTGCAAACCTCTAAGGTACCAAAAGAAGTATGCATTGACATGACTTGGTCAGGACAATGCCCCACTGCACTCAAAATGTTTAAAACACATGTTTCATTACCTATCAACCTTTGAAAAACTACTCTAGAGAAGTGTTGAGCAACAACTAACAGCTGAATCATGCACCTACAAGGGATGGACGTCACTAGGTCTATCTATACCTATGGGCGTGAACATAGCGCCCAGAAGAAAAGGAGCATCAGCATAGAAAATGTATTTGATTATGTAAGACTAGAATAGTATGTAATTTAGAGTCATAACATAAGAGATAGAAATACGTGATTTCAACTAGTATGCCGAACACAAGCCGCCGGGGGCAAAATCCGTGGAACTATCAACTATGAATCATGAGTGTGCGCAAGATTTTGTAAAACCAATCCACCCATTGGTGCCATGCATTAATTATACAGACACACAAACACACACACACACAAAAAAAAATATCGTCAGCCGCACTTTGTGGCAGGTTATTTCGACCCGTACACGGCTTCATCGAGGACCCAATCGTACTCGGCACACAAGGGCTCGATAATATGACATCAAATATCACTCCATACTCGGCCTCAGGAGGTCTCGACTATAGCTGGTATTTGGCTCACCTGACCTGTAGAGGACTCGGTAGCCTCAAATCACACATCCTCGTATCCGGCCTCGTAAAGGAATCGATCGTACCCCACCACATAAGGGTTAAGTAATATATCATATCATGCCTCATCATACCCAATTGACCAGTGGTTGCACAATAGGTGACATACACGACCGATTATAACACAACTCAAAAAAGTAGAATATATATATATATATATATATATATATATATATAAGTGCAGTGCTATGTCGGTTTCAAGGAACACCAAGTTTAAACTCAAACTGAATCATACACTCCGAATACAGGATTTCAACTGGAAATATTTTAGATATTTAAATAAATGCTACCATCAAGAAGGTACAGGAACAAAACATCATCATTGAGAGATACTCAGAACAAGCGAATCCTTACATTACAGAAGGCCCTTTAGAGGGGGAGAGAGAGACTTACACCAAATCATGCCAAGAAAAAAACTTTCCCTACATACCTTGTTGAAGAACTAGGTACAGTTTTGTAATGGTCAACTTTTCCTCTATGAATCTTCGGAATCAATACCACTAGTTGATATATGTTACAGTAAAAATTCCAAGTTTATTGAATCCAACTATTAATAGAGACACCTTCTGCCTCAATTTAGTCTATTTTGAAACTTCAACAGGGATTTGGGAGTGCTTTGGGGGAGTGATCGGTTAATTCGGTCTATTTGGGATATATAGGTTTTGTGGGAAGAAAGTTTTGTCTTGAGAGTATGTGTGATTCAGTTGATTTATAAGACTCAGTTTTGATGGCTCGATTATGTGCAGATGGGTCCCGAAGAGTTTATGACGGTTTCGACCATGTCATGAGATTTTTGTCTTCTATAGTTGCGGGAAGTTGTCTACGTGTTTCAATTTCTATCCTAGAATGAGTTAAGCAAATGGTTTCTAACCAATGGAGTTCTTATTCTAATGGTGATTCAGGATTTATGAAAAATTCTTGTACTGTCACTCAACGACATGATAGCTGCAGTTAGAGATGTGGATTGGGATTGAAGAGTCAAGGTTGTGGTACAGTTTGGAAAGGTATGTCATGAGTTAGACAATCAGAGTATGCTAACACTTTTTTAGTGTTGCTTGAGAATGGTGTATTTTGTGGAAGAGGCATCATTTATTGATTTGTTGATGCTTGACTAACACTACAACAATAGCATGGTTGGTAGCCATTGATGTTAAGATTTTATTACTTGGTGCAAAATGTTACGGGAATATCTCGCATGAGACAATGTAGGTATGATGTGTTAGTCAGATAAGTAAGAGAGATGGAGATCAAGTATGGAGATTTTGGTATGGTCGTAGATTGTAGAGTTTATTTTTGAGAGACTGTGGAAGTTTTTTTTAGAATTCAATAGTTGACTGTATATGTCATGGATACGTTCATTGTGTATCGTTGGAAAGTTATTCACCTATTTTGAAATGGTTGGAATTAGTTTAGAGGTCCATTGGTAGACCTAATGTGAATGTATATTCTACACCAGATCAGATTTGTCTATTCAGCACGGCAATTGTCTATGGATGTGTCTTAAGGCATGGTGGATGTTATTCCTGTCACCATTTACTTCAAGTGTTACCTGTTATGCTATACATGTTGTGACGCGACTTGATTATTCACACACATATTGTGGTCATGTGTAGGCTTAGTGGTATTATATGAGCGAGATGGATCTCAAGATAGTGATTTGTTTGGTGCACTATAATCGTGCTTGGCCCTTCCCATAACACATTATGCTATTCCTCTTCCCAGGGTTGTGTTTATGCACTTGACGTGTTTGTTGCTGATGTACGTGTGTTTAATGAGTATCACATTCTGACTCGATGGGTATTCCTATGAGAATTATTATGTGTGGATCAGGTGGCACACCGCCATGAGTATGATGTTTGAATTGGGTTGCATGCTACATTAGCATCATGCGTGGATCGAGTTGCATGCCGCAATGATAAGATGTCGGGTACGATTCCTTATACTTATTTTTTGTGTTTTTCTTCTCATTTGTCGGTCAGATTCATAGCATTTTTTAGTTGTTATATTTGTTACGCATGCTATATAGTTCTGGTACTTGGGTTTCTATTCCTTATTAGTCCTATTCTAGTTGTGTTCTGTTGGCGCATGGATGACGTCGTATAAGATTTTAGAAGATGTTTTATGTGGCTTGTCCTTGAGCAGCTTGTACTGGGTGTGAATAGGTTATTGGACCTAGAGTTAGTGAAATCAAATTGATATAATGTATGTTAGAGGAAGAATGTCACTAATCAGCTCAAAATCCAGCAATAGTTCTTGTCGAGAGAAAGAACTCCATGATTCCTTGACTTGACTAGTGGTTATGAGTTTGTACACATCTCTTTCATCATTGCAAAATTTCAAAGTTTGGAATAAGACCTTTACATGTCATGATAAATATTACCGATACATGGTTCGATAATGAGCAACTATAGTGATTGCAATATATAGATATGGTCATACAAGATATGCGGTACATTACGTGGTTACAACTTGGGTGTATAATTATGCTTTTGTACAACTCGTTGAGGTTGATACCATGTAGGTGCAAGAATAAGACCTTACAGAAAAATTCAAATGTTGGAATTTGATTCTAAGGCTTGTGGGCTAAGGTCACAGGACGGATCTCCACCCGAAGGTGTGTTAATGTGCTTATATAAATTAAGGTGCCACGTGTATGTGCATGATGAGTTCAAGGACGAATGCATATTTAAGTGCGGGAGAATGTAACGACCCGACGGGTCGTTTTGAGCTCTAGCATGTCATTCAGTATTTTGAGATGTTGAATAGCTTCACTTTATTTATTACGACTTGCTTGTGTACTTGGTTTTTATTTTTGAAAAGTTCAGAGTTGATTTGGAAGAATAATTCTCAATTTGAAGAGCTGACCAAGGTTTAACTTTTGAGTAAACGACCTCAAAATCGGGATTTGAAGGCTTCTATAGGTACCTATGATTATTTCGTTCTTGGGCGCATGTTCGGGTTGAGTATCGGGTGGTCCGCAAGCAATTCAGTGGTTATTGTCGGAAGTTTCATTCTGAAGGTTTTTAAATATGTTAAGTTTGACTTGGAGTGGACTTTAGTGTTATCGGCCTCCGGGTGGTGTTATAAGACCTTTGGTAGATTCATTTAGTTGAGTGGAACTTGTGTGTGATGTTTGTTCGGGATATGAAATTTCTATAAGTGATTTGGATGCGTTCGGTAAATTTTGAAGATTTGAAAGTTAAAACAATGGTTTTGATAATCAATTCTTTGTTTTGATGTTATTCTTGACTTTTCGAGCACTTGGATAAGTTTAGATATGGCATTAGGGCTAGCTTTTATGATTCGATGGGGTCCTGGGGCCTCAGGTCTGTTTCGGGGTGGTTTTGGACCATGTTAGAGTATTTTGCTACTACGGTTGCTGGTTGTAGTTTTGTTATTCCTGAACGCGACGGGAAGTACGCGTTCGTGATGAAGAATTTGATCAGGTGGTCATGTGTGCTTCAATTTGGTCATGGAAGCGTCGCATTAGCAACGACTTGAGGTTGTGGTGCTCCGATACGCGTCAAGGAGGTCGCATTTGCGATGAAAAAGTTTAAGCTGGAGGCTTGACCTTCTTGTTCGTAAAGGCATGGTCACGTTCTTGTAAGGTTGTCCTGGAAAGGCATCACGTTAGCGGGCCTCCCTCGCAATCGCGAAGAAAGTTTTGGATAAGAAGATGATTTGTGGGCTATGCGAACACGAGGCACATGCCGTGTTTGTGAAGGGTAATACATGGGCAGTGTATAAGTTAGCAAATCAAGACTTATCTAATTTTATTTTATTTCTCTCATTTGGAGCCGATTTTGTGGCGATTTGAAGGGGAATTTTCATCAACTATCACAAGGTAAGTGAGTTATAATTTTTGTGAGCTAAATATATGGATTATACATGGATTTAAACATGAAAATTGGAAAATATTGTGGGATTTTGGAAGAAAACCTAAAATACTATTTTTTTCTTTTTGACCATGAACTTGAGCATGGAATTAGGAATAGATTATATATTGAAGTTTGTGGTGCATGGAATTGGCTTTGTTGAGTTTCCGTTTGGAGTTGAGGATTTGTTTCTAATTGTTAAATTACAAGTTTTTGGAGAATGATTTGATTGGTTTGTACGTTCTTTGGCTAGAGTTGACCCGTTCGGTGGCCATTTAAGAGGCATGGCTTTTTTGAGTATCGATTCTCGCGTGCTTGAGGTTAGTGTCTTGCCTAGGATTGGATTTAGGGTATTCTATGTACGCCATGATATTTGTTATGTGTTGGAGTGTCGTATATGCGAGGTATCGTGCGTATATGCGTGCACCGTGATTTTTCATGACCCCAGTAAAATTTAGGCTATTGTATGCCTTATTTTCTAGCATACGTCTGTAAGCTATTATTCATGCTAGAAATAATATATAAACTATTTGCTTGACTTGTTGTGAAAAAATAGGGCTATTTTTCCTTGATTGAGCTATTTGCCTAACTCATAGTCATATATTCGGTAATGATATTATATAATCGTGCTATATCTGTGTCTCCTTGTATATTTTACAAGCTATCTCACATATTTTGGTGTCCTTATGTGGCACGATTTTGAGTTGATTTCTGGCACGATGCTACATTTCGTGCGGTATTTGATTATTTGTACTATGAGATTTTGCCATGGTGAGACTTGAGGAGATTAATGACTTATTTGGTCTGTTGAGCCATGTTAATATTATTGGGAGTCGACGCTTGTGTCGAGGCCCCATATTGGGTTGAGAGATATTGTTGAATGATGAAGTTGTATCGAGGGCCCATATAGGCTGAGTGATATTGTTTTGTGAGGCGACGCTGGAGTCTATGCCCTATATTGGGCTGAGTTGTATTGATTGTGAGGTGATGCTCGTCGAGACCCCATATTGGGCTTTACTTTACTAATCATGGACTTTGATCCGATTATCACTTGAGGTTGGATCTGCCCTTTCGGAATCTGGGAATCACCTTAGATCGACACCTTAGTTGTGCTTGGTATGCCGACAGCATGTCGAGGCACTCGTTCAGTGGGGTGTGAGTATGTGATTATATGCATTTTTCTAGGCACCGGGAGAGTGCTAAGAGTATGAATGAGAGGTACTTGTACAAGGTATGATAACATCATACATGTTATCATAGTGATATTGTCGGATTGGCCTTACATTCTGATCACACGGGCACAGAGATACATTTCTTTCCTTATGTTAATTGATATTGCTACCTTGACTTATATATTTGAACATCTTTACATTTCCTCATACTTTTGTATGATATACACCTATTACTACATGTGATGATTTTCTGTATATAGTATCATTTTTCTATCATCTCTATTATTTACTATTGGAAGCAATTTGTGGATTGGCCTGGTCACGATCCAAATCCCGCCACTATTGTGATGGCACCTAATCCGATCTGCTAAGTAAGCCAAGATGTATAGCATGGTAAATGCAACTCAATAAAATATGTGATGCAGATAAGGAAGTCACATGCAAGTTCAAGGATGTCACCCTCTTATCACGACATAAACATAAATAATGAAAATATTCTCAGGCCATCATAACATCCCATAATGCAATCGCAGTGAAATGCCTCCATTATGTCGCTGCATGCATATAAGTCACTCTTGTTTCTCCGTATGTGCATCACAATGATGTTGTTACATGATAAAAAGCCACCCTTATACTCCGCACATCAACAACCATCCTGCACAACATATCCACATGTTCCACACTCATCACAATAATGCAAGACAACAATTTATCATCAAGAGGCAAATCCTCGTAACTCATCAATTAAGAGCACAAGGACATGACAATAATAAAAATACGGATAAAGAATGACCACGGACCACCCAATTATAGCAACAGATTTCAAGTAGTCATATAAAAGGTCACATATGTATCACAGACACGTCCCAATCAAGGAACATTACAAGAACAAGTCCGGATGTGTGTTCATAACCTACGTATATCTATCACCGAGGAAAATATAACATAAGTCCCAAGATTTTCTCGACATGTTCAACACAAGGTACCAATAGCTTCAACATTCCTCTAGCATAGTTTATGATACTCAAGAAGTTGATTAATTAAATAATACATGGAATTAAGTAAAACACACAACTAAATATGGAATAAAGTAAGTTAGAATCTACCCCGAGCATGAATACCCATGGCACATGTATATACGTTCGTCACCTCATTTATATATTGTTCCCGCACTGAGCAAACAATATCAATTTGTAGGAGAAGTTCCCCCACCTAATACTGGGAAAGACACTTACCTCTATGAGCCCAATCAAACTTTTAAAATAGCTTTTCTCGAAAAATCACTTCGGTCCGGCCCAAATCTAGCAAAAATAATTCAATAACATTAAATTAAGCTATAGAAATCAATTCCAATTAATAATGTTCTAGTCTTTACCCAATTCTCAAAAAGTCAAAAAAAGTCAACCCAGGCCAACACGGTCAACTTTCGAGTCAAGGGGTAGATCCCGACTACCTATAGTCCCACGAGCCCAAATATGTGATTAATTTCAAAAAATGAGTCCAATTCGACTATCAAATTACAAATAATTTTTGAAAATATAACCAAAAGTCCCCAATTTTTTTTAAGTTTATATTATTTTTTTGTAAAACGGCATAAGAAATGAAGATATAATATCAAAATTAAGTGTAAATCACTTACCTAATAGCTAAGTGTGAAAATCTCCTCAAACCGAGCTCTCAATCTCAATATGTGATAAAATAAACTTAAACACCAAAATTGCATCAAAGTATCAGATGTGGATCTCGCATTTGCGGATAAAGGTTCACAATTGCGACCGATGGTCTGCATTTGCAAACCCAACTGGCCCAAGCTAAAGTCACATTTGCGGAAAAACTCATCGCAAAATCGAAGACCACACAGAAGTGGCAGCTTATAATTGTGACCAACAAAATAACAAATGAGAACCCGACCACTGGTGGCCGCTATCAGAAAAGCGGGACAATTAATCGCATGAGCGAACAACCCCCGTGCTCGCAATTGCAGGCAAGTACTCGTAAATGAGAGAACCATCTCATGGAGAGATTCTCAAAAAAGAGATTCCCCTCGCAAACGAGATAGTCATATTTGCGGCATATACATCATTGTCACGACCCCAATTGCCCCCGCAGGATGTCGTGATAACACCTAACCTCTACGACAAGGTAAGCCTGACAAATAATAATAACTTGGCTGATATAACCTTCCGAGTCAAAACATAGTCTCAACAGTACGGTCCCCAAAACCGGTGGAACTGAGTCATAAGCTCTATTTAATAATTAGAGAATATCTAATACATTATTGTCTGAGAGAAATACAATGAAAGATATAACATCTGTATTGAGTTCAAACAATGACTTCAATTAATGATAATCAACAATGAAAGAGATAACATCTATAATGACTACAAATAACGATAATCAACAATGAAGAGATAGCATGTAACAATAAAAGAGACAACAAGTTCAACTAAAGCGCAAGAGCAAATTATCAATTAGGAGGTAGAACAAGTGTTAACCAATAGATTCAAGTCATGTAAGAATAGACTATCTCAAGTAAGAATAAATTGACTAAGAGAAATCAGAACATGATATGGCATTTCAATTGAAGCATGAAAATAGTATTAGTAGCACAAATCGGTCAAATACCACGTAGAACCCGTGTACCCCCTCGTCACCTTGTGTACCCGGATTTCACTTTGCACAATTGAATTAAACAATAATAATCCGAAGGGGTAGTTCCCCCATACAAAGTTTGACAAGATACTTACCTTAACTAGGCAAATTCAACACTATAAAATAGCTTTACCCTTAAAATCCGCCTCCATATGACTCAAATCTTACCAAAATCGATTACAATAGATAAATCTAAAATATTTACTCTTTTCTCAAAAAGTCAACAAAAATCAACTGTGGCACGTGATCACGCTCAACTATGTCTACTAATAGACTAAACGGGCGTTGCAAATATAATCCGGGGTATTATGCCCAGAGTCGATCCCACAGGGAATTTACGTATCAATCAAGTCTTTAGAATACGCAACTTTTAGTTAATCAATTCTCTCAAGACTTCTTAATATAAATTGGTGATGTTTTACTAATTCTACTGACAATAATAATAACTAGCAATTACTAACAATATGTTGTAAATAATGATGATAAAGGTCTAAGGTTATGGTTTCCCCCGTTGCTGAACTTACTTCTCGGATACTTCTTATAGTTTGATTAGTTGTCTCTATCAATCATGAACACTCTATCTACCATAAATCTCTCTCCGGGAATGATGTTGCACCTGAGGTATCATTATCTCAAATCCAACCTCTAAACCCTCGGTTATGACTTTCGTCTATACTCCGGGAGTGATGTTGTTCAAACAACTACCTAAATATGCACTCTCTCTCAAGTAGATACATAATAAATAGGAACAGTTAATTGAGGGCCCTTTCAATCAACTACAACAAGAACGTAGTTGAACAAATAGAGATAAATCAACCAAACAAAACTATATTAATAACACAAGAAGTTTATCCCCAACGGGTTCTACCAAAACCCTAGATTAAAGAAGTTAGCTAGACATGTTCATAAGAATCAAACCCAAAATAAATTGCATAATTGAACTACAAAGTAATGAATAAAAGATGTAAAAATCAATGTTTTGTCACTTCAATGGTTTTCTCTCTTTGAATCCTTTTGAATCCTTCAAATTCTCTCCTCAAGTTATGTTTTCGGGGTCTATTTATATGTTTAGGACGAACCCTAAACGTGTAGGAGACTTCTATTTCAACCGGGAGACACTTAAACTCGTCAAAACTCGGAATTGACCGAACTTGGGACCTGGCGTTTGGACCCTGGCGCCTGGCTAACACCAAGATAAGGCTGGCATTTCAGCTCTAACGCCTGGCTAACGCCAGGCAGGGTCAGGCGTTTCAGCTCTAACGCCTGGCAGGGTCAGACGTTTCAGCTCTAACGACTGGCTAGAGCCCGGTGCACCCCTCCTCGCCTCTTGAGCGTATTTCGATGTATTTGCATCCATTTAGCTCGGGTTCCATCTCCAATTCACCTACACATAATATAGACTCTATTATGCACATAAAAAGTGTATTTTTATCATTAACGCACATAAAATAGAGGGCATATAACATATTAACCCATGAATTCTAGACTCGCATCAATACCCCACACTTAAACATTTGCTCGTCCTCGAGCAATCACACTACACTCAGGTACACAACTTATTAAGCAAATCTCTTAACACGTTATACAAAGAATATTTAAAACAGTTCAAGCACAAAGGTGTGACATCCTCGCCTCAATAATCGACTCACAAATACCATGCTTTATTCACAATTCACTAACTACTCTAACATAGAAGTCAACAACATTACCTTTCCTTCATGAATCATGTGCCCTCACCAAAGCAAAGAGCTAGTTCCTCACACAATAAAATTTAAGAACACTTAGGAACTCAAGATAGAAAGAATTCACTCGCTCTCAGAAACAACATTCATATGCCACAAAAGATGCACCATAAGCTTGCCCGCAGTGTAATACTCTACTAATCGAGCTCATTCAGTCAAGGATCAAGTAGGACTTTATTTTGTTTGTAATGTAGGCTGCGTGACGGGTATGATACATTTGGATGTAAGAGTGACTACGNATTAAGAGTCACCACATATATTTCTCTTTCACAACAATACAACTGTTTATACTTTATTTATTTATTTTTCTTTTCTTTTCTTATTTTTCTCTTTTTTTTTCTTTTTCAAGTGACTCTTACTTTTCCAAACAATGCACCTTTCTCCTTATTTCAATTATTCCCCTCAAAAATCAACATACCACCCCACTCTTTAATTTTTCCATATTTCATCACATTTCCAGTGCTTACGAGAGGGGACAAGGTTCAAATATACGATCGATTCAAACAAAGGGATATGGCTTGTAATGCGGTTGCCAAAGAAACAGGATTACAGGCTCAACGGGGTTAACGACGATACAAAACAAGTAGGTGGGTAAAATATAGATAACTGGCTCAACAAAGAAATGCCTATATCACTTCCAAGACTGAACAAAACTTCTATTTCGCTTTGCACACACACGTGGAAAGTTCTAGACATCAAATGAAATGCACAAAATAATATACAAACCTCACACACACTTGGCACAAAACTCACTCAGGATTGGATCTATCACGACACTCCAGTCAAAGCAGTTAAGCAAATCTTAAGAATTCCTTATTTAAGGTATTTATCCTGGAGTCAAAAATTGAGCCTAAGCGTCACAACCAAAGTACTGACTATTCTCAAGGCATTAGCACGTTTGGAGATATTGCTACTATTAAGCCCTTAACCATATGCTTCCTGCTCTTAAAAATTAAGAACTACCTACACCCGGTTTCAATTAAAAACCCTTGGAAAAGAACCGTGGTTCAAAGAAAAACCAAGGGGGAATTACTACACTACCTAAAAAAAACAAAAAAAATCTATTTGGTATTTTCTCTAGACTTACTTCCTTCAAGAAAACTGTAAATGAGATCCATCGTCAGGAACATTCCCCATATTTCTAATAAATTTTTGTTTTTTTTGTTTTTTTTTCTTCTTTAAAAATAAACACTTTCCAACAAGAAAACTAAAACTACTAACAAGAATACATAATAAACACAACAAATTATAACAAAAATCTACCACACCCCACACTTAAATCATGCAATGTCCTCAATGCATCACATATAGACAACACAAGAAATAAAAGTAAGGTGTAAGAAACTACCTGCTCCAATAGTGTTGACATCATTTCCATTGATCTCGCTTTCATGCTCCTTTGAGCACATGCTTGAATCACTTTATGCCTCCACTTTGAACTTATGAATTGAACCCCAATTTTTGATTCTGCTCTATGATCATGCTCATGGGGTGGTGGAACAAATCTTCATGGCCCAATAAAATCATGTACCAATCTGCGCTTCTTGGCTTTTCGATGAAATGTGTACTCCCTACTTTTTGGCAGGAAGAATTCAAGAATGTAGGCATCTTGTTCTTTATCCCTCAGCTCATCAGGTGGTTCGGATAACTCTATTTGCATATCCTCATCCCAGCACAATGTGAACAAATGATTGGTGTGAGTACCAACTTCCTCAACAATAATGACACTAGATTCAACAAAATATGTATCATCAATGTCCTTGGTTAAATCTAGTATATTTTATACCACATCAGCATCCTCCGATTTCAGTTCTAACCTGGGTGGTTCTACAATAGATGGCTCGGCCGGCGGGTTCTCTTTTTCCTCAACATATAGTGAATCAAACTCGAGAGCCTGTTTCCATACCTCTTTTTCCTCAAGTGCTAACACCCAATCTGCTAGTTCTTCACCGTTCATATCATCCAGCTTCATGAAACATTCATCTAAAGGGTCCCCAACATTCAGGAAAGCATTATCTTTTTCTGGGATCACATCCAAAGTATCAATAAGAGAGTAGTTGGCGAACGCACTAGGTCGCCTCATAGACTTCTGCACGTTGAAAGTGATTTCTTCATCGTTGAGCCTCATCTTAAGTTCACCAGTCTCACAATCAATAAGAGCTCTGCCTGTGGCCAAAAATGGCCTTCCCAAGATTATGGGAATTTCCTCATCTACCTTGCAGTCTAATATCACAAAATCAGCAGGAAATACAAACTTCCCCACTTGCACCAAGACATCATCAAGAATACCCGACGGTCGCTTCACCGTCCTATCTGCAAGTTGCAGCAGCATGTAGGTGGGCCTGGCTCTACCTATCCCTAGTCTTTTATATATGGACAGCGACATCAGATTAATGCTGGCCCCCAAGTCACGTCGAGCTTTGGTGAAAGTTAAGTTGCCAATAGTACACAAAATTGTAAAACTCCCTAGGTCAGACAACTTTTCAGCAATAGGATGCGTCACCACCGCACTACAAGTCTGAGTAAGGGTGACAATAGCTAGATCTTGGAAGTCAACTTTTCTGGACATAAATTCCTTCATCATTTTAGCATACCCAGGCATTTCATTCAATGCATCAATCAATGGAATATTTACCTGTATCTGCTTTAGCATGTCCACAAACTTTTTGTATTGTTAATCCTTTTGGTATTTAGCCAGCCTCTGAAGGAATGCAGCTGGCGGTCTCTTTTTCCCAGTGATTTGGGACTTTTCTTTCTCAGCCACCACCTCAACTACCGGCTTCTGAGTCATCTTTACTTCTTTTTAAGTCTTACTCTGTGCTCTGGGTTCTTCCTCACTAGGTTGCACTGTTGCCTTTGTCAAGTTCGTTGGATCATCAAGTTCAGTCGGCATGGGTACCAGTGTCTCGGTCTGTATGCTTTCATGAGCTCTTTCCAGTTCCAAATTTAGTTCTCCACCACTGCGAATAGTCACTGCCATCAGATGCCTTGGGCCCTGGTCCACATGATTTACCTAAGTATCTGCAGGTAAAGTTCTAGGAGGATGACTGTTTACTGCATCATGTACATCTACTCTTTCACTGATTTTTGCATTTGACTCAATTACCTGCTACATCATAGCTTCTAACCTGGCAAACCCATCTTCTTGCCTTCCCCCTTGTT
>MDKI01218874.1:0-15629 GCA_005239505.1 Nicotiana paniculata | reverse complement strand
GGCTTAATACCCCAGATTTATATTTGCAACGCCCGTTTAGTCTTTATAGAAGATATAGTTGAGAGTGATCAAACTCCGGAGTCTGTACAAACCCCCAGTGAGCGCACCGAATGCGAGTGATTGGGAGGCATGAGTGGTTGTGAGATGCTGAGTGATTGTGAGGTGATGAGGGATTGTGAGGCATGCCCGAGGGGCTGATTATGTAACTTGTTTTTTCCCGAGGGGCTACTTATGATTTTACTACATTCATTTTCATACCAAATCTTTGTTCTAAAGTTGTTAAAAATGTGCATTGTTTTAAGGACTTTTGTGAAGTTGATTTCTAAGGCATGACGATTTCGTATATCTATGTATACTATTGGAAAGTAAGGCTGTGTATATTGTGACTTGATGACATTAATTTTTATGTGATTCCTTGCTACTTAGACTTTATTTATTTGCATTACTACTAAGTTGGCATACTCACATTACTCCCTGCACCTCTGTGTGCAGATTCAGGAGCAGATATCGAGCGTTAGCTTTTATATATATATATCGCAGCGGAGCCGGATCGTGGGGATATAGAGGTAGCTGTTCAGCGTTCGCAGCATCTCTGCTTTCCCTTCCTGTTGTATTTATCTTTGATTTAGAGGTTTTTATCATAATACTTTATTTTGGCTTATTTCACTAGATGCTCATGACAAGTTGGCTCCGGGTTTTGGGGATGACAGTACTGTATATAAAATTTTCCTATTATATTAAGAACTTCCTGTATATTGTTATGAATTGCTTGAAACTTAAATGGTATTTTCAAAAAGAAATGTGAACACGCGGTAGTCGGCTATCCTAGTTCCACGATAGGCGCCATCACGACCGGTTAGGATTTAGGGTCGTGACAGCAATATTTTAGGGTTTTTGTCTATTTAGGATTTATGTGACTAAATCGGATTTTTGAACTACATTAGATTTAGAATTAAGGTATAAATTATGACCGACCTTAAATTGTGAACTTATGTATCACGAGCCAATTTCTGTTATGGACCTTGAAGGCGCCCAACGTTATCGCTAGGCAAGCCAACAGTGAACTAACTCTGTGATCCCTTATTTTAAAGATTTGAAATAGTTGATCTTTTTGTTTGTGAAAAAATAAGAATTAAGAATTAATAAAAATTATAGATCAAATTTCGAAAGCGAGATAAGTAAAATAATCCAAAAACTATCAAGTGTCTACTAGAATAAATCTCCTAGACCTGGTATCACAAGTGTATGAGCTACTAGTAGAATATACAAAAGAATACTACACTACTGTCTAAAACGAAATAGACAGAAAATAAAGCAAAAGAAAGACTTCGGCTGCTCCAGAACGGGCTCGGAAGGTAGCTCACTGCAAAGTCTCGTAGTAGCCAAGGATGCGCCCCAGACTGATATCCAGAAGCACCTGCCTCAGATCCCTCACATTTAGAGCAGAAGTGTAGCGTGAGTACATAAACAACATGTACCTAGTATGTATCTTGTCTATGTAATGACCTGGTCGTTCGTTTTGAGATTTAGCGCCCCGATCCCCTAATAAATTCTTTTCCCATGTCTATTTCTGCTTTTGGGACTTGTCGGAACGTTTAGTTGTGAATTTCAAGGAGTTTTTGGACACATAGTCCTTATATGTGAGTTTAAGCTTTAGAAATTGGGCTGTAGTTGTAACCGTGTGAAGACGGATCCAGAATGGAATTATGTCGACTCTGTTAGATCCGTTAGGTGGATTTCGGGGTTAGGAGCGTGTTCGGAAGGTGTTTTCGAGGTCTGTAGTAGATTTAGGCTTGAATTAGCGAAAGTTAGAATTTCGGCCAATAGGTGAAATTTCAATATCGGGCTCGTAATGGAATTTCGAGAGTAGTTGTAGGTCTGTAGCGCCATTTATGACCTGTGTGTAAACTTTGAGGTCATTCGGACTAGTTTTGACGTGTTTCGGCATCAGTTGTGGATTTTGGAAATTTCATAAGTTCTTGGGCTTGAATCCATGCATAATTGGTGATTTTGATGTTATGGGATTTGTTTTGAAGGCTCAACTATGTTTGAATGAGGGTATTGGGACTGGTTGGTAAGTTTTGTTGAGGTTCCGAGGCCCTCAGATGTGTTTCGAATGCTCAAACGGGCATTTTTAACCTTATGTGATTGCTGGTTTTGCTGGTGAAATTGCAGCAGCTTTTCCTTCATTTAGAACTTCCCCAATCATTCTGGCTTTTGTCAGCAATCATTGGTGCACAGTGAGCCAGCAAATAAAGTTGTGCTTAGGTAGATCTGTTCCACACCTATCTTCTCCATGGCCAGTCTTCCTTTTCTCCCATTCTCCATAGGTAACCTTCCTTAATTGTGTACTGTCCATTGAAACTTCTTCGATCATTCTGATTAAATCCAGGAGGAAACATCTTCCTGATCATGCATATTTTCTTCCAATACCAGCAAGCATCAGTGGGGCATTTGTACTGCCACCAGTCATTCTCCTTTAGGTAGACACTGTTGATCCATTTCACCCACAGATTGCCAGCTTTTTGAGCAACATTCCATACATATTTAGCAATTGCAGCTTCATTCCATTTTATTATATCATTGATCCCAGTCCTCTTTCATGTTTAATCCTACACACTAAGTCACATGCCACTAATAGTGGCTTGTATGTGACAACTTTCTCAACCCATATGAAATTCCTGCACATAGCTGTTATTCCCTTAAGCACTTGTTTTGGTAGTATGAAAATTGTTGACCAATAGCTATGTAGGTGCAGTAGTACTGAATTTACTAGTTGTACTCTCCCTGCATAGGATAGATGTCTTGTACCCCAACTTTTAGTTCTAGCTGTTATCTTGTCCATGAGTACCTCATAATTCATTTTGGATATTTTCTTAGATAATATAGGCACTCCAAGATACCTGAATGGTAAGATCCCTTTCTAGTATCCTATCATTTCTATCAAATCCTTCTGACTTTGGACTGACATATTAACACTGAATATGTTTGACTTGCTGGCATTTGTACTTAGGCTTGAGGTATCAGAGAATATTTTCGGTCCCCTCAATAATAGAAGAATTGATTGGAAATTCCCCTTACTAAATAACAGTACATCATTTGCAAAACACAAATGGTTCAATTTCAGACTCTTACACTTAGTGTGATACTTAAATCCTTCTTGTTGTGCTACTACATTCATTATTCTCGTGAAATATTCCATGCATATGACAAATAGAAATGGGGGTATTGGGTCCCCTTTCCTAAGTCCTCTTTCTCAATTTATGTTCCCATACAGTCCTTCATTGATTGCTATTATATACTGCACTGTAGTTATGCACTTCATAGTCTATTTAATGAATTTTTGTGGGAATTCCAACGCCTGCATAATCTCTGCTACAAACTCCCATTCTACAGTGTCATAGGCTTTACTTAAATTTGTTTTGAGCAGGCAGCTACTAGTAGTCTATTTTCTGTTATAGAGTCTTACCAAATATTGGAAAATTAAGATATTTTGGACAATTGTTCTACCAGCCACAAAAGCGCTTTGGTTTGGAGATATGATTACTGGTAGGATTTTATTTAACCTATTTTTTAATATCTTTGACACCACCTTATAAATAGTATTACAAAAAGCTATGGGTCTGTAATCCGTAACTGTGTCTGCAAGATCTGATTTTGGAATTAGTGTCAGCACTATGCTATTCCATGATTTCAAGATCTTTCCGGAATTGGAGAATTCCATTACTCCTACTTTAAGATCTTCCTTAATTATCTCCCAACAATCTTTAAAAACTGGCTACCATAACCATCTAGTCCAGGTGCTTTATCCCCTGCTATTTCCCAAAGAGTTTGTTTCATTTTTGTCCTTGTAAATTCTTCAACCAGCATCCCTCTTTGTTCAGTTGAGACTACAGGACCTTGTTTAACAGTAGCACCTCATATCATCATTCTTTTTTTAGTCTTATTACCAAGCAAAGAAGTTTAATACTCCACAAAATCTTCAGCAATACCTTCCATATCATTTTTGGTTTTCCCTGCTTTATCCTTTATAGTGAATATTTTGTTAGCATTTCTCCTAGATTTCAGCATACTATGAAGGAATATGGTATTCATATCCCCTAAATTCAATCAATGGACTTTGCATTTATGCTTGAGGTACTGGTTTCTTACCAAGTTCTAGTGTATAAATTGCTTAGCTAGTTGTATCTCTTTATTTATCAGCCTTATGTTTAAGGGATCTTTCTGCAGCTCACTTTCACACTCCTCTAGTTCTTTCTTTGCCTGTTCATCTTTGCCTTATATATCTCCAAATTGATCTTGTTCATTCCTTGTAATGTAGCTTTAAGTCTATTCAGCTTTCCTACCAATCGGTACTGCATTGTGCCTGCAACTCTCCTCTTCCAATTATTTTCCACTTGTTGATGGAAATCTGTAGCTTGACTCCACATATTGAAGTATCTAAATATGTGCTGGCATTTTTGAGGGCTCTTATCCGAGTTAATCATAGCCGGGCAGTGATTCATAAGGCCTTTATTGCCAAAATGTACCTCTGATCCTAGTAATTTGGTCACCCAATCTCCATTTACTAGTACCCTGTTAATTCTACTATACGCACGACTAGTATCTCTATGTTTGTTGTTCCAAGTAAAGAAAGAAACACACGATCTGATAACCTGTAGTGAACATCTACCTACACACTCCTTGAAATCTCTTATTTCTGAAACTGTGATTGGGCTTCCTATCCTTTCATCTCAATGCAGTACACAATTGAAATTCCCCATAATTGCCCTTGTCTCATTGGTGACACCGTGGATAATTCAGTTCTTGCCATAATGTTCTTCTTAGAGCTTGGTCACTGAACCCATACACTACTGTTAGCTTAAACTTGTGTTGAGTTCCCATGTGTTCCACCTCACAATGCATCATTTGAGCTGATACACCAGTGATATTCACATTAATAATGTTTGGTTTTCATAGCACCCATATTCTCCCACCCGGATGATGTGCTAAATTGTGACTACAAGACCATCCATTACAAAAATTAAGAGAAACCATAGATGTTTTTTGTCTCTTAATCTTTGTCTCCAGGAGTCCAAACAATCCTACTTTAGCATTGTGCAGATAAAGATTCATCTCTCTCTGCTTATCCTGCCTGTTTAGACCCCTCACATTCCAAAATCTCAATTTATCCATTTGGGGGAGGGATTGTAACTCCCCTCCCTGCACCTGGACCCATCCCTGTTTTCCTTTGTATTCCCCTTTGATGACTAGTTACAGTCATTAAGCTGTCCTTTCTCTGGTGGACACCTTCTCCATGTGTAGGACCTTTAGACTTGTTGATCCTTTCTGCTGATAATTGCTTGTCTTCATTTGCAATCTCCCCTGCATTATGCTCTTCTAATTGATCTTCCAAGGTGGAAAACGAGTTACTCAGTGGTGTGATAACATGTTTCTGTACAACTTGTCTTTTATTTAGCATATCATTTTGTTCCGCTTTCTCCCCTTCTGGTACTTGTTTTTCTATCTACTTTTTCTCCTTCACTGGCTTCCATTCTTTCTTTGCTTGTTCGACTTGTGGCTTTTGTTGTAATCTCCTACACTATTGTTCTGTGTGGCCAAATATCTTACAATGTTCACACCTTGTAGGTTTCCATTCATATTCTATTTCTTGTTCAATTATTTTCCCCATTCCATTTTCAAACAAAACTGAGTCTGGATACATTTTGTTCAGTGGTAGCTCTACCATTACCCTTGCATACATGAGCTTCTCTTTCATCGTTATTGCGGTATCTGCCTTCACAGGTTTCCCCACCATCCCAACTATTTTTGTTAGAGCTGCTTTCCCCTAGTATTTCAGGTCCCACTAATCTGATCCATATAGGCACCTCCTCCACCATTACATTATTTATCTCCATTCCATGTTTCCATGGCTTTACCACTACTGGTTTCCTGTCAAATATCTGCACTCCCCCTTCAATTGCCTTTATACGCCCTTCAATGTTATGAAATCTAACCACAAACACGTTTTTAGTTATTTGTGCTACCTTGTCCACCCCCAATGCATACCATATGCGCTTGAAATACCCCTCCACGACTGTCAGAGGAGGATTCGACCCCAATACAAAGCACACAATCGCAGTTTGTCAGTATTCTATCTCTTCTTTTACATCTTGCAAAGTAATTTTGACCTTTGCAGTTGGATTAGTTTCACCTTCTAGATCAATTCCCTCAACTATTGGTGCACTTCCTACTTCCTTTCTCCATAATTTCAAATTTTTAGCTAGGTTTGAGATTTACCTATGGATTTCTCCTCTATTTAGCCTATTCCGCCCACGACTACTTCCTTGTACACTGTACTTGATTACTCGTGCCCGTTTTTGTAGTTAATTGCGTAATTGTCGTCGGTGTCGCCATTGGTGTTACCGTTGATAGGTCTGCCATAGGTTATTGCTTCAATTCCAGTTGGATTACTCCTAGTCATTCCTCTCTTACTCTCGTGCCAAAATTCCTCTCTTGATTCTCAAATCCTGCTTTCCCTCTCCCTTCCGTCCGTTGCGTCTTCGCCATCCAGCCTTAGCTGAGAGAAGCTCTCATTCTAGAGAGAGAAAGTTTAATTTCTCGTCATCTTAAAGGGTTTGTATTTGGCTAATCAATTTGAAAATCACTTCTGAGCAGGAATTAGTGTTTGCCCGAGTTTTGAAAAATTGCTCTTAAGTACTTTTCTAAAAATTGTTTTTGGGGACAAACTACTTTTTTTGCTTCTACTCAAAATCACTTTTTTTTTTTATTTTCAAAGCATGGCCAAACACTTCAACTTTAACAAAAAAAATATATATTTTAAAAATAAAAAAAATAAGTTATTTTGGCCGCAGACAAACTTGGTCAAACATATTAGTATTAATTTGGTATATATCATAACTGAAGCCATTTAATGATTTTCAAGATAGATAAAAAGGGCCGAGGGAGTATTTTACTGTTGATGTATGGCAATAGGCTACTCGTTCACAACTTTTATTGAAGAATATGATGGAAAACTGATAATGGGAAAATACAATTAGTATTTTGCAAGCATATCTCATAGTAAAACGGGCAGACCATACTATTGTTGTTTAATCATGGGTATTGGCAGAGCCACATGCTATAGGGTGACAAACCTTCGCCAAAAAATTATATAGTTTAATTAAGTTCAAAAATTTACTTATATAAATAAATGTTACATGTTGATTTTTCTTATTTTTTCGTGTATTTTCTTTTATATATTTTAACACCCTTATTCCTGGCTCTTCCACTATCTCGGGGAGAACTAATTGCTATTACACAATTCCACTTTCTGAGCAAGGATGCCCCAGATTTCCCCTCGAACTCATCGAAATTACTCCATGATCTCATCCCATATATATAAGGATTGATAATGTAAAAGAAAAAAGTAATTTTAAGTAAAGTAATAAGTTTTTAAACTAAAAGGGAAGTTTAGATCCGGGTAATTTTACTTCACTTTCAGTAGCAAAGTTATTTTCCAATCATTTGATGTGTACACTTGTTCCTTCCATGTCTTTAAATTCGTTAACTAAACAATAGACCTAAACATTAAAAGACTGCAAAATAAATAGGAACAGAGAACGAAAACTGCAAATTAATGTGGGAATTCTATAGTAAAAGAGGTGGAAAAAAAATCTACAATAAATCTCTCTTTAGATTGTGAAGTTTCAGATGCAAACTAAATATGCAAATGTGAGAATTCACTTAAAACAATCAAGAAATAAATGGAAATTCAGATTATACTACCACTTTACACCTTACATACTGAAGCTAATTTCCAGAAAAAAAGCCTTCTCTTGTACATCCTATACAAATCAATTCATTCTGATTATCTAAGTCTAAATCATTTACAATATTTAATTAATAAGCTATCTATTATTTTGTTCATCCAATATCTCCCACATTAAAGTTGGCTTGTCATCGTTGTTTTTGTCTTTCCAAGCATTCTATCCTCGCAATCAATTCAAGAAATGAAGGTTGCTACTGGAAAACGTGATTACTTCGAAGTTTTCATGCTTCCTCCCAAAGAAGTCTCAGGATTCAGCTGTAGCTTGTGCATCTCCGGGAGATTTTGTAGGTGTCCAAATTTGTGATTGGTCAGCCAAAGGTAGTGGAAGACCTGAGATGAAGAGGAATAATAGAGGGTCAGAACTAGAGTGGGATATTATTCCAAACACTCAATGAATATAAGAAGCAAACAATTCATTGTTGCTTAATTACCTTCCGAATACTTTTGATCGTATTTTAAAGGATTAATACGATAAACATGCAGTGGGTTGAAGCTTGCAACAAGAGACTTGAAAGCTCAAGGCTACCCACTTCCAATCAGGTATAGTCAGCTGCTGGAGTAGGCCATCTAGCCTCTGGTGCTCATACTTAACCTGCTGGCAATTTAGAAACCTCGCAATATAATGAACTATGTCTTTCTTCATCCGCCGCCACCAATAATGTTGTCCCAGGTCGCGATACATCTTCGTAGCCCCTAGATGAATAGAATACCATGAACTCTGTGCCTCCTCTAGAATCCTCTCTCTCAAGACATCGACATTAGGAACACATAGACAACCCTGGAGTCGTAGAACACCATCCTCACCGATAGTAACCTCCCTGGCACCACCCTTTAGTATGTCTCTCTGAGAACCAACAAGTGCGGATCATCAAACTGTCGATCCTTCATCTACTCCGATAGTGAAGACTGGGCAACGCCACATGCAATAACTTTGCTGGGCTCTGAAATATCCAACCTCAAAATTCTGTTAGCCAAGGACAAAATGTCCAAATCTAGTGGAGTTTCCTCTACTGAAATAAATGACAAGTTACCCATACTTTCCGCCTTCCTGCTCAAGGAATCCTCACATTCGCCTTGCCCAGATAATAAAGAATGGTAATATCATAATCCTTCAGTAACTCAAGCCACTTGCGCTAGCTCAAATTTAGATCCCTCTGCTTGAACAAATGCTGCAAGCTACGATGATCCGTGTAAACCTCACAGGACAATCCATAAAGATAATGCCTCTAGATCTTAAGAGCATGAATGATAACGGCCAACTCCAAATCTTGTACAGGATAATTCTTCTCATGAGGCTTCACCTGAAGTGAAGCAAACGCAATAAATCGCCCCTCTTGCATCAATACACAACCCAAACCAACGCATGAAGCGTTGCAATACACATTACACATCCCCGAACCGGAAGGCAACACTAGAACTGGTGCTGTAGTCAAGGCTCTCTACAATTTTTTAATTAAAAATATTATTATTATTATTATTATTTTCTCAACCGTGCGAAGCGCTGACGGGATCTACTTGTGTCATTATATATTTTGCAGCCTTGTAATGTTTAGGGCTATTGTTTAGTTAAGGAATTTAAAGACATGGAAGGAACAAGTGTACACATCAAATGATTGAAAGATAACTTTGCTACCGATATTGAAGTAAAATTACACGGATCTAAACTTCCCTTTTAGTTTAAAAACTTATAACTTTACTAAAAATTACTTTTTTCTTTTACATTATCAATCCTTATATATATGGGATGAGATCATGGAGGAATTTCGATGAGTTCGACGGCAAATTTGGGGCTTCCTTGCTCAGAAAGTGGCACTGTGTACTAGCAATTAGTTCTCCCCGTGATAGTGGCAGAGCCAGGAATAATGTGTTAAAATATAAAAAAGTAAATACACGAAAAAATAAGGAAAATCAACATGTAACATTTATTTATATAAATAAATTTTTGAACTTAATTAAACTGTATAATTTTTTGGTGAAGGTTTGTCACCCTATAGCATACGGTGGCTCTTCCAATACACATGATTAAACATCAATAGTATGGTCTGCCCATGTGAGATATGCTTGCAAAAATCTAATTGTATTTTCCCATTTTCAGTTTTCCGTCGTATTCTTCAATAAAAGTTGAGAACGAGTAGCCTATTGCCATACATCGACAATAAAATACTCCCTCGGCCCTTTTTATCTATTTTGAAAATCATTAAATGGCATCAGTTATGAGATATACAAAATTAATACTAGTATATTTGACCAAGTTTGTCTCAGGCCAAAAGTTTTTTTAAAAATATATATATATATATATATACACATATATATATATTGTTAAAGTTGAAGTGTTTGGCCATGCTTTGACGATGACAAGAAAAAAAAGTATTTTTGAGTAGAAACAGAAATAATTTTGAAGAAGCAAAAAAAGTAGTTTTTCCCCATAAACAATTTTTAGAAAAGTACTTAAGAGAAATTTTTCAAAACTCGGGCAAACACTAATTCCTGCTCAGAAGTGCTTTTCAAATTGATTAGCCAAACACAACTCTTTAAGATGACGAGAAATTAAACTTTCTCTCTCTAGAGTGAGAGCTTCTCTCAGCTAAGGCTGGATGGCGAAGAAGCAACGGACCGGAAGGAGAGGGCAAGCAGGATCTCAGAATCAACAGAGGAATTTTGGCACGAGAGCAATCCCACAAACTGAAGACGCAAAAAAAACTAGGAGTGTAAATGTGTTACAAGGAGTAATTCCACTGGAATTGAAGCAATAACCTATGGTAGAACCATCAATGGTAACACCAATGGCGACACCGACGGCAATTACGCAATTAACTACAAAAACAGGCACGAGTAATCAAGTACAGTCTATAGGGAAGCAGTCGTGGGTGGAATAGGCTGAAATAGAGGAGAAATCCATAGGTAAATCTCAAACCCTAGATACAAATGTGAAATTATGGAGTAAGGTCGTAGGAAGTGCACCAATATCCGAGGGATTTGATCTAGAAGGTGAAACTAATCCAACTGCAAATGTCAAAATTACTTTGGAAGATGTAAAAGAAGAGATAGAATACTGGCAAACTGCGGTTATGTGCTTTGTACTGGGGTCGAATCCTCCTCTGACAGTCGTGGAGGGGTATTTCAAGCGCATATGGTATGCATTGGGGGTGGACAAGGTAGCACACATAAAAAAGAGAGCATCTACGGTCAGATTTCATAACGCTGAAGGGTGTACAAAGGCAATTGAAGGGGGATTGCAGATATTTGATAGGAAACCAGTAGTGGTAAAGCCATGGAAATATGGAATGGAGATAAACAATGTAATGGTGGAGCAGGAGCCTATATGGATCAGATTAGTGGGTTTGGACCTAAAATACTGGGGGAAAGAAGCTCTAACAAAAAAGTTGGGCTGGTGGGGAAACCTATGAAGGCAGATACTACAGCAATGATGAAAGAAAATCTCATGTATGCAAGGGTAATGGTAGAGCTACCACTGAACAAAACGTATCCAGGCTCAGTTTTTTTTGAAAATGAAATGGGGCAAATAATTGAACAAGAAGTAGAATATGAGTGGAAACCTACAATGTGTGAACACTGTAAGATATTTGGCCACACAGAACAACAGTGTAGGAGATTAAAACAAAAGCCACAAATGGAACAAGCAAAGAAAGAATGGAAGCCAGTGAAGGAGAAAGAGCAAATAGCAAAGCAAGTACCAGAAGGGGAGAAGGCAGAACAAAATGATATGTTAAACCAAAGAAAAGTTGTACAGAAGCATGTTATCACACCATTGGGTAACTTGTTTTCCACCTTGGAAGATCAATTAGAAGAGCATAATGCAGAGGAGATTGCAAATGAAGACAAGCAATTATCAATAGAATGGATCAACAAGTCTAAAGGTCCTACACATGGAGAAGGTGTCACTAGAGAAAGGAAAGCTTAATGACTGTAACTAGTCATCAAAAGGGAATACAAAGGAAAACAGGGATGGGTTCAGGTACAGGGAGGGGAGTTACAATCCCTCCCCCAAATGGATAAATTGGGATTTTGGAATGTGAGGGGTCTAAACAGGCAGGATAAGCAGAGATAGATGAATCTTTATCTGCACAATGCTAAAGTAGGCCTGTTTGAACTCCTGGGAACAAAGATTAAGAGACAAAAAATATCTATGGCTTCTCTTAATCTTTGTAATGGATGGTCTTTTAGTCACAATTTGGCATATCAACCGAGTAGGAGAATCTGGGTGCTATGGAAACCAAACATTTTTATTGTGAATATCACTAGTGTATCAGCTCAAATTATGCATTGTGAGGTGGAACATAGGGGGACTCAACGCAAGTTTAAGCTAACTGTAGTGTGTGGGTTCAATGACCAAGCTCTAAGAAGAACATTATGGCAGGAACTGCAACAAATCCATGGTGTCACCAATGAGCCATGCGCAGTTATGGGGGATTTAAATTGTGTACTGCATTGAGAAGAAAGGACAGGAATCCCAATCACAGTTTCAGAAATAAGGGATTTCAAGGAGTGTGTAGGTAGATGTTCACTACAGGTTCTCAAATAACCTGGTTCTTGCTTTGCTTGGTACAACAAACATGGAGATACTAGCCGTGTGTATAGCAGAATTGACAGGGTACTAGTAAATGGAGATTGGGTGACCAAATTACCAGGATTAGAGGTACATTTTGCTAATGAAGGCCTTATAAATCACTGCCCGACTATGATTAACTAGGATAAGGGCCCTCAAAAATGCACAAATTTAGATACTTCAATATATGGAGTAAAGCTACAGATTTCTATCAACAAGTGGAAATTAACTTGAAGAGGAGAATTACAGGCACAATTAAGTACCGATTGGTAGGAAAGCTGAATAGACTTAAAGTTACATTACAAGAAATCAACAAAGCTCAATTTGGAGATGTAGAAGGCAAATCTCAACAGGCAAAGAAAGAACTGGAGGAGTGTCAAAGTGAGCTGCAGAAAGATCCCTCAAACATAAGGCTGATAAATAAAGAGATGCAACTAGCTAAGCAATTTCTACATTGGAACTTGGCAAGGAACTAGTTCCATAAGCAGAAATGCAAAGTCCATTGGTTGAATTTAGGGGATATGAATACCAAATTCTTTCATAGTATGCTGAAATCTAGGAGAAATGCTAATAGAATATTCACTGTAAAGGATAATGCAGGGAACACCAGAAATGATATGGAAGGTATTGCTGAAGCTTTTGTGGAGTATTACACTTCTTTGCTTGGTACTAAGACTAAAAACAGAATGAGGGTATGCAATGCTACTGTAAAAAAAGGTCCTGTAGTCTCAACTGAACAAAGAGGGATGCTGGTTGAAGAATTTACAAGGACAAAAATGAAACAAGCCCTTTGGGAAATAGCAGGGGATAAAGCACCTGAACCAGATGGCTATGGTAGCCAGTTTTTAAATATTGTTGGGAGATAATTAAGGAAGATCTTGAAGTAGGAGTAATGGAATTATTCAAGTCAGGGAAGATCTTGAAAACATAGAATAGCACAGTGCCGACACTAATTCCAAAATCAGATCATGTAGACATAGTTACGGATTACAAACCCATAGGTTGTTGTAATACCATTTATAAGGTGGTGTCAAAGATTTTAAAAAATAGGTTGATGCAAATCCTACCAGCGATCATATCTCCAAACCAAAGTGCTTTTGTGGCTGGTAGAACAATTGTCCAAAATATCTGAATTTGCCAAGATTTGGTAAGACTCTATAACAGAAAATAGCCTACTAGTAGCTGCCTGATCAAAATAGATTTAAGGAAAGCCTATGACACAGTAGAATGAGAGTTTGTAGCGGAGATGATGCATGCATTGGAATTCCCACAACAACTCATCAAAAGGACTATGAAGTGCATAACTATAGTGTAGTCTACAATAGTAATCAATGAAAAACTGTATGGGAACATAAATGGGGAAAGAAGAATTAGGCAAGGGGACCCAATATCTTCATTGCTATTTGTCATATGCATGGAATATTTCACGAGAATAATGGTTGCAGTAGCACAACAAGAGGGATTTGGGTATCACACTAAGTGTAAGAGTCTAAAATTGAACCATTTTTCTTTTGCAGATGATGTACTGTTATTTAGTAAGGGAAATTTCCAATCAGTGCTTCTATTATTGAGTGGACTGAAAACATTCTCTGATACCTCAGGCCTAAGTACAAATTCTAGCAAGTCAAACATATTCAGTGTTAATATGCTAGTCCAAAGTCAGAAGGATTTGATAGAAATGATAGGATAATAAAAAGGGAGCTTACCATTCAGGTATCTTGGAGTGCCTATATCAGCAAAGAAAATATCCAAAATGGATTGTGAGGTACCCATGGACAAGATATCAGCTAGAATCAAAATTTGGGGTACAAGACATATATCATATGCAGGGAGAGTATATCTAGTCAATTCAGTACTAGTACAACTACATAGCTACTGGTCAACCATTTTCATACTACCAAAACAAGTGCTTAAGGGAATAACAACTATGTGCAGGAATTTCATATGGGATAGGAAAGTAGTCACGAACAAGCCCCCATTAGTGGCAAGGGACATACTGTGTAGGAATAAACATGAAGGAGGACTGGGGATCACTGATATAATAAAATGGAATGAAGCTGCAATTGCTAAATAGGTATGGAATGTTGCTCAAAAAGCTGACAATTTATGAGTGAAATGGATCAATAGTGTCTACCTAAAGGAGAAGGACTGGTGGCAAGACAAATGTCCCACTGATGTTTGTTGGTATTGGAAAAAAATATGCAAGATCAGGGAGATGGTTTCTCCTGGATTTAATCAGAATGATTGGAGAAGTGCCAATGGACAGTACACAATTAGGGAAGGTTACCTATGGATAATGGGAGAAAAGGAAGACTGACCATGGAGAATATGTGTGTGGAACAAATTGAACCTACCTAAGCACAACTTTATTAGCTGGCTCACTATGCACCAAAGATTGCTGGAAAAAGCCAGATTATACCATATGGGCATAATCCAAGATGATAGATTCCCAATATATGGAACACAAGAGGAGGCCATCCAACATCTATTCTTTGAATGCACATTCTCCCAACAATGCTTACAGGGGGTGTTGACTTGGATGAGCATAGGAATACAACTGATTGACATAGCAGGGATCTAAAAGAGAATGTCCAGACTAATCAAAGGGAAGAGATGCAGGGAAGTTGTCATTGCTATAATTGTTGCCCTGGTATACTGGATATGGAAGGGCAGAAACAATGTTCTATGGGACATTAGAATACCCACCACTGCATACATGCAGAGCCAGATTAAGCAAGAATATAGATTGAGGAAGATTACATACTTGAGTACCAGAACAAGTGTTAAAGAAAGAGACTGGATTGAAAAACTGATGTAGAGCTAGAAGACTAGATATATAGAGTTACTAGTGTTTGATTGAAGTAGCAAAAAAGGTACAGTTAAAGTATATATACAAAAAGAGATAGGAGAAATTGAAAGAAGAACTGAGAAGAGAGCATGTAATAGATCGGAGGTGATGAATTAATAAAAAAAAAATTCTTCATAAAAAAAAAACACAAACTCTTTCTAACTAAAAGTACATACTTTTGAGGAAAAATATTGCACACTTTATCCAATTAAAGGTTAAATGTGCTTGGTCCACTAATACAATGACTAAATCAGCCTTAGGCAACAACCTAAATACTAAAACTGCTACTACACTACTGCTTCCCTACTCTAATGTTGTAGCTGTTGTCGTTGTTGTTACTTTTACTGCTGATCTTGCTTGTGTTGCTCTTGTTATTGTTGTTGCTGCAGCTGATAAGAAAGCCT
>ML344397.1:0-21168 GCA_005239505.1 Nicotiana paniculata | reverse complement strand
TTGAATTATATATACGTTATAGTATTACAGTGAAGTGTCTGTTTGTGTGTGTGTATATATATACATGAAGTGCTAGTAACACAGGGTCGGTTAATAGTATATGATACTGTATAACTTACTCATATGCATCGTTGAATTATATATACGTTATAGTATTACAGTGAAGAGTCTACGTGTGTGTGTGCATATATATATATATATATATATATATATATATNATGCATCGTTGAATTATATATACGTTATAGTATTACAGTGAAGTGTGTGTGTGTGTGTGTGTGTATACATGAAGTGCTAGTAACACAGGGTCGGGTTATAGTATATGATACTATATAACGTACTCAGATGCATCGTTGAATTATATATACGCTATAGTATTACAGTGAAGTATCTGTGTGTGTGTGTGTATATATATGTACATGAAGTGCTAGTAACACAGGGTCGGGTTATAGTATATGATACTGTATAACCTACTCAGATGCATCGTTGAATTATATATACGTTATAGTATTACAGTGAAGTGTATGTCTATATATATATATATATATACACGCTTCGTTGTACAATTTTAACTACATATATAGCATGTTAGAGTATATTTTAGTGTATTCATCTCTTGTATTACAAAAGTGTTAACGGATTACATTTATATTATTTAGATAGTATGATATTTTATTTTTATCAATGTTGACCTAAAAAGAGACCAACTTTGGTCGCTTTTTATACAGAAATCAAAATTAGCGACCAAAGGTGGTCGCTAAATATAAATCAGAATTATTTTATATTTTAAAATATTTAAAATAATAACATAATTGTTAAATGTTAGAACTGGGTCCCATATTAGCGACCAAAATTGGTCTCTATCTGCTTCCCATTTATTAAGCTACCAACTTTGGTCGCTAACTTTAAATTATATTTATTTATATTTATAATTTTCTAAATAATAATATAATTAATAAAATTTTATATCTGGGTCCTAGATTAGCGACCAAAGTTGGTTTCTATTTTCTTCCAGTACCATAAGCGACCAACTTTGGTCGCTAATATGAAATTTTATTTATTTAAAATTTATAATTTCTTAAAATAATAATATAATTATTAATTTTTTTTTAATTGGGTCCCACTTTGGCGACCAAAGTTGGTCGCTAATTTTACTATTTCTTTGACCAAGCAAGTCTGACTAGTCCGGTCAACATTTTGACCACATTATCGACCAAATAGCGACCAAAGTTGGTCGCTAATTTATTTACAATTATTTTTTAATTATTTTATCCAATTTAGCGACCAACTTTGGTCGTTTTTTTTGATAGACCAATTTTGGTCGCAAATTTTTGGTCGCTTTTTGCCCTATTTCTAGTAGTGTCCATTGTAAAATTATCGAAACTTTTGATTTCTTCGTCCTAAATTTTTAAAAAAGAAATACGTTAATGGGTTTGGGTTATAAAATAACATAAAACGTGTAAAAAAAATTTATATTACCTCGTAGGCATCCTGTTGTTCCTCCTGCTAAACACTAACACACCTGTGTATTAGTGAAAAAAAGATGTCACACATGGAATGTTAGCGAGTTGACGAAGCATGGCACATGGTACAATAGCGTAGTGTCAAGAGGCGCTTGATTAGCGAAATTAAGAATACAAGGAAGGTATGGGGGAAACACCCATGAGATAGTACAGAGCACCGGATCGGGCTTGAACAACTGTCAAAGAAGAGGCGTGAACGGAATGCATAAAAGACAAAAAGAAGGGAAGATACATGAGCCAGAAGCAAATACGGAAGAGGAATCAGAGCCGTTATATGGCGTTTATAGCTACAAATGTGTCAGTTATGGTTATCAATGATAACGGGTAATCAATACAATTAATGCTCATAATGAATTATTTTTAAATGGGGAAAACGTATGATTGTACACCCCTATATAAGGATAAAGAATTTTACTTGTAAGGACACGTTCCAAGCATTACTGAAATATACTCTATAATTTCTTGCTTTATCAAAGTTCTCTACCTTGATTTTAGGGATTTAACCGTCCTTTCATTTCTTAATTCCTTTTTGTTAATTTTCACTATTACTTTCCAAAATAGGCTGTTAAGGAAGTGAAGTAAAACTTGGTTATCAGTAATCCGTTTTCTTCTAAATATAAGCTTTGACTGAAAATTCTATTTTTTGGTTAAACAAATTGGTTCCATTATCGGGAATCTGATAATCTTTTCACTTTCCAGATTCTTTTTCTCACAACCAAACTATGTCAACTGGTAACGAAATAACCAACTAAATCCACAAGAGAGAACATCACCACACCTCTCTCCAACAGGATCCCCTCATCAGTCCCGTGAAGGTTCACATGAAAGATCTATATCACACGATAATGATCAATAAGGGGATGAAAAAATTGTCGAACAAGACATTTTAAAACAATTGACTGCAAAACAGGTGAATAGTGCTCTTCAAGCCTTTGTTAGGGGGTTACCTAATGCGCCACAAACTCCTCCACCAGTCAATACACAACTTTAGAAAACCCACGCTCGGGGCTTGACAATTCTGGTAGTGGAGGAATTCCCAATGAATCTCGTGATGGGAGGTCAGGCACACCAAATAACTATGATTTACAAAGTTTGGTACTAACTTTGTAGAAACAATTGAAAGAGCATAATGAACGCATAGAACAAATACCTGATGTACTGCCTGTGATTAAAAGAGTAGATACTGCTAAATATCTACAACAACCCTAGAAGCCAAGTGTAGCTCCTTTGCCAATTCCTAAAAAGTTTAAAATGCCTGATATTTCGAAATATGATAGAGCAACTAACCTTCAAGATCATGTAACTGTGTTCACAATTGGTGTGAAGGGCAATGATTTAACCAAGCAGGAAATCGAATCAGTTTTGATTAAAAAATTTGGTGAAACACTCACAAAAGGAGCATTAACATGGTATTCTCTTTTACCTGAAAACTTTATTGATTCTTTTGCTGAGCTTGAAGATTCATTCATAAAAGCACATTCAGAAGCTCAGAAGGTTGAAAAAAATGATGGAAGGAATCTTTAAGGTAAAACAAGGAAATATATAATTACTCAGGGAATTTGTGGATAGATTGCAACGGGAGAGGATGATGCTACCACTGAGTACCTGACAACTGGGCAACTATGGCATTCTCAAGCAATCTAAACGAGAAAAGTTCAGAAGCCCCGAGGAGACTGAAGGAAAGTTTTTGAGAGTTTCCAGAAATAACGTGGAATGATGTGTACAACATGTACATCATGAAGCTGCGGATAGAAGAAGATACGGTTTCACATCCAAGGGTTGAGGAAAGAGCAGGATCGAGACGTTCAGAATTTGAAAAAAGGTCCGAAAAAATAGGTATGAACGTTATATGGGACCTGCAGGGAAAACTTACGATCTGAATCCAAATCAAGGCAAAAAGATGCGCCCTCATCATCTAGATTCAGAGAAATGGGATGCGCGAGGCGGTGACTCCAATACACATGCGAGGTTCGGAGATTACACTTTTAATGTCCGTACTTCCGAGTTAGTATCTGTTTTAAGAGGTATGGGAGATAAGGTGTGGTGTCCTAAAGAAATGAGATAAAACCCGAGCAAAAGAAATCCAGATTTTTGGTGTGAATTTCACAACAATCATGGACATAGAATAACAGATTGTAGGTTATTACTGGGAGAAGTTGAGATTTATTGAAGCAGGGTTATTTAACTGACATGTTCATCCAGAAAGGTAGACAATCATATATGAAGAATATAAAAGAGCCTCTGAAACCCCCGTCTCCAAAAAGAATAGTCAATGTGATAACCAGGGGAGATGAGGTCAATGGTGTGACATATAGAACTGCAAAAAAGACATCAAAAGTCACGGTCGCTCATGGAAAGCGAGTTCGCCAAGTTTTGGATGAAGACAATATAACATTTGATGATGAAGATGCGAACGACTTGATAATTCCTCATAATGATGCGCTGGTAATATCTTTACTTGTACATGATACTAACGTTAAACGAGTTTTGATTGATCTAGGTAGCTCCATAAATTTCATTCTACTAAGGGTAGTGAATAAAATGCAAGCTAGCGACAAGGTGATACCAAAGGCACGATCTTTGTCTGGATTTGATAATTCAAGTGTTATCACAAAAGGAGAAATAATGCTTATCACGTTTGTAGAGAGAGTTATCAAGGATACAAAGTTCCAGGTGATAGATGCAGACATGGCTTATAATATGATTCTAGGAAGACCATGGATTCACGATATAGATGTTGTGTAGTCCACATTGCATCAAGTTATTAAATTTTCTTCACAATGGGGGATCAGACAAATCTGGAGATCAATAAGCTTCTAAAAGTATCAATTTAGTGGTGGTTACAAGCACAACAAACGATGTTGTAGATGAGAAATAGCAACTACATAATTCAGTTGAGGATATAGTAATACAAACGTCAACTGAAGGCATTTTAGGACAGACAGATGTAGATTCAAGACCCGACGTTATTCAAGAGCTAGAAGAAAATGAAAATATCAAGACAACTACTGAAGAACTCGAAGCTATAATTGTTTTTAAGCACTGGCCAGACAAGAAAGTTTACATCTGAGCAAATCTGAGCCCAGAAATGAAAGGTAAGTTAATTGAATTTTTAAAAGCTAACACAGATTTCTTTGCTTGGTTGCATTCATATATGACAGGTATACCACCGGAGGTGATGACTCACAAACTGAATGAGGACCCATCATACCACCAGTCAAGCAGAAGAAAAGGAAGCAAGGATCCTTCAAAAATCAAGTGATCTAGGATGAGGTACAAAATCTTTTGAAAATTGGGTCAATACGAGAGGTAAATTACCCAGACTGGTTAGCTAATACTGTGGTAGTTCCAAAAAAGAATGGGAAATGGTGAGTTTGCGTACATTATACTGATCTAAATAATGTTTGTCCTAAAGATTCGTTTCCTTTGCCGCATATAGATCAACTAATTGATTCTACTGCAAGTCATGAGCTGTTAAGTTTTTTAGATGCATATTCAGGTTATGATCAAATAAAGATGGATCCTCTATATGAAGAAAAAAACTTCATTTATCACAAACAAGGGGACGTACTGCTACAAAGTCATACCATTTGGTCTAAAAAACGCCGAAGCTATGTACCAAAGATTGGTGACTAAGATGTACCAAGAACATCTGGGAAGACTATAGAAGTCTATATTGATGATATGATAGTCAAGTCAGCACAAACGATGATCATTTTCAACACCTGTCATGCACTTTCAAAATTCTCCGGAAATATAATATGAAGTTAAATCCAAAAAACTGTGCTTTTGGCGTGGCTTCAGTAAATTTTTAGATTTTCTTGTTTCTAACAGGGATATTGAAGTGAATCCTGCGCAAATCAAAGTTATTGAGAAAATACCGAATGTACTTACAAGAAAAAAAGAAGTGTAGAAATTAACAAGAAGAATAGCAGCCTTGGGGATATTTATTTCAAAATCATCAGAAAAGAGTTTTAAATTCTTTTTAGTATTGAGAAAGCAAAACCAATCTGGGTGGACTGACGAATGCCAACAATCCCTCAAGGACCTAAAATCATATTTGTCAAACCCGCCCCTGCTAGCCAAACCAAAAGACGGAGAAAGGCTACTTAGTTATTTTGTCGTATTAGAAGTGGCAGTAAGCGCGCTGTTGGTACAAGAAGATAAAGGTAAATAATATTCAATTTATTATGTTAGTAAATTTTTGTTAGATGCCGAGACTCGATATCCTCACTTAGAAAAACTTGATTTGGCATAAATTATGGCATCTAGAAAATTGAGATCTTATTTTTAATGTCATCCTATCTCTGTAATAACTGCTTTTCCTCTAAGGAATATATTACATAAACAAGAACTATCCGGTAGGTTAGATAAGTGGGCAATAGAACTCAGTGAGTATGATATCATATATCAGCCCAGAACTGCAATAAAATTGCAGGTTTTACCAGACTTTGTAGCATATTTCAGCAGGGGTTTAGTTCTTGAAGCAGAAAAGGAACTACAAGTATTTACCGAATCTAATGCGGGGACTTGGATTTTATTTACCGATGGTTCCTCGAATGTAAAAGGAGCGGGTTTAGGTATTGTACTAATTTCTCCTTCAGAGGAAATCATAAGACAAGCAATAAAATATTATCTCGTCACTAACAATGAAACAGAGTACGAAGCTGTGTTTGCAGGTTTGGAAATAGCACGAGAACTTGGTATATAACAAATTGTAGTCAAAAGTGATTCGCAACTAGTGGTTAACCAGATGCAGGGGACTTACATAGCAAGAGAGGCAAAAATGCAACAATATCTGAAAAAGGTACGGGAATTAGTCAAATAATTTCAGTCGTGGAAGGCCGTACAAATACCCAGGGAGGAGAATGCAAAAGAAGAAAATGCTATTGTAATATATTTGTTTCATTCGGCACTCCAGTAAGACAAACGAGGTAAATTTTAATAATCTCACTTGGGATTGGCGGAACGAATTTGTTAACTTTTTACAGTATGGAATTTTACCCGAAGACAAGAAAAAGTCTCAGTTACTCCACCAAAAAGCCGTCTGGTATTGCTTAATACGTGGAAACTTATATCGAAAGGTGTTCTGTGGGCCTTTAGCACGGTGTCTCGGACATTCACAAACGAAATACGTGATGAGGGAAGTACATGAGGAGCACTGCGGCAATCACGTCGGGGGAAGATCATTGGTAAAAACACTAATAAGAGCAGAATATTATTGGCAAAAAATGGAAGAAAAGGCGGAAAACTTTGTAGCCAATTGCGATAAGTGTCAACGATATGCCAATAACATGCATTACCCAACAGAACTGTTACATTCAGTTATTTCGCCATGGCCTTTCTTGAAATGGGGCATAGATATCGCAGGTCCGTTACCTCAAGCTAAAGGAAAGGTACAATTTCTATTAGTTTTAACAGATTATTTTCCAAAATGGATAGAAGTAGGAGCTTTTAAACAGGTACGGGAAAATACAGTCAGGGACTTTATTTGGAGAAATATTATTTGTCGGTTCTGAGTTCCAAAAGAAATCGTGTGTGATAATGGCCCACAGTTCATAGGCACAAAAATTACAGAATTCTTTCAGAGTTGGCAGATTAAACGGATTACATCCGCACCTAACCATCATGTAGCCAATGGGCAAACTGAGTCAACAAACAAAGTTTTATTAATATCTTAAAGAAGATATTAGAAGAATCAAAAGGCAAATGTCCAGAAGTATTACCAGGGGTATTTGGACTTATTGAACGACAATAAAAATAAGCACGGGCGAGACTTCATTTTCACTTGTCTATGGAACTGAGCGTTAATCTCAGTAGAAATAGGTGAACCAAGTACGAGATATACACATGCTACTGAGGAGTTAAATGAAGAAAAGATGCAAATGAATTTGGATTTACTAGAAGAAAGGAGAAAAGCAACATTGATAAGGATGGCGGCTCAGAAACAGATGATTGAGCAATATTACAACAGGAAAGCTAATATGGGATACTTCAAGATTGGGGACGTCGTCCTCAAAAAGGTGTTTCAATCAACAAAAGCGCCTAATGCGGGAAAATTAAGTCCAAATTGGGAAGGCCCTTATAGGGTTCAAGGCATCACTGGAAAAAGAACATAGGAGTTAGAAACCATGGATAGCAAGGTACTACCATCAAACTGGAATGTTGTTCATCTGAAAAAGCATTACTTTTAGGCGAATAAAGTACTCATGGGCAGGTATCACTCAGCTATAATTTTATTTTGTTCTTCTGAATTTTACTAACAATTTTAGATGATAGGCAAAAAGCTAACCCGTACCAAATAATGATACTAGACCCGAGAGACATCGGGAATACTAAATTATTCCATGTGTAGGTTGCAACCTTTCTGATGGAAAAAAGTGTTATGCAGTCATCGTCTAAACATATATCTCCAAGTCCCAGTTGTATTTTCCTTTTAAGAGAATGGACCAAAAGGAAGGAGTAATCCATTGTTCGAGATTTCATACTTCAAAGCTCTAACACTGGGGGGGGGGGGAGGGGACTATGCATATAGAAAGAAGCAAAAAACTTAAATAAAAAATCTTGAAGAAACCTTGAAAAAGTGTCAGCACGCGAAAAGGATACGAGATACGTTCTATGTTTCTACGAGTTTTAGGTTAAGACAAAAAATTAGTCACGGGATAATAGAGCCGATTTTGTATCTCAAATCTGCTACAAGGAAAGCAGTTATAAAAGTGTTGTATGAATAATTATGAAAATGATGTACAAAATTCATTTGAAAGTTCAAAGCATAAAACTTCCTCAAAGTATTTCTTTTTTCATGTCTACTTCTTCTTTCATATATTTACACCGATATGAAGATGATACATCATCTTCATCTTCATCAGTGTCGTTAACATAAAAGGACCCTCTTTTATGAAAATACGTGTTTATTAAAGTCACAGACTGTTAAAGTATTTTTTTAAATGCAAGGAATAAGCTCAAATATCAAAAAGCAGAATAAACAGTAAAAGTAGCTGATACATACATACATATGTGTGTGTGTGTGTGTGTGTGTATGTATATATATAACCTTGGAAAAACAGAGGTATTAGTTTGTCACTAAACCCCAAAAGAAGATAGGGATAACCAAAAAATGACTTCCCAAAAAATAACCTTCCAATAAGTTGTTAAGTTAAGAGAAAAGCAACAAACTATAAGTTAACAAAAAAACAGGGAAAATCTAAGGAGCATCATCCATGGGAGCATCATTAACGGGAGAAGAATGATTAACTTGAGAAGAAGAGGCTTGAACATTAGCCCCATCAGGAACAAGTCCATTTCCATCAACTTCGGGACCCTCGTCTTCAGGTGAGGACAAGCTTTGAAATTGTTGAGTTTTCTCAATCGCTTATTTAGCCTTAGCAATCTCAGCATTAAGCTCAAACCCCTCCTTGTTGGCTTCAGTTAAAGTCTCGAGGCGAGTGTTTAAGAAAGCCCAGCTCACATCCAATAAAAGCTTATCCTCGAGAATCTCATAATCCTTTTCCCACCGGTAAATCTCGGATCTCATCTCTTCTTTTTTCTACGTCAGAGGCAGCATAAGCTATCTTCAAAGGAGCGAGAGAACTTTATAAGAACTAATCTTATCAGTAGAGGTGCGGAAGTCTTCTGGAACTTGAGTAAGTGTTTGAACCAACTCTCCTGCATAAACCTCTCTTTGATTAAGGAGTTCCTTCAAACTCCTTATTTCTTCAGTTTCCTTGGAAAGTTGTTCAGCAAAGGAGGATTCAAGTATATCCTTATCCTTTCCGACCTAGCTAGAAGAAGCTTTTTCAACCACTAATTTAGCGATGATCACTCTCATCTATTGTTCCAAAGCATTCTTCTCTTCTGCCAGAACTTCTTTTTCCAATTGAAGACCTTCGAATTGTTCTTTCCAGTTATCATCTTCTGTGTAGAAATCTATAACTTCCTGGTCTGCCTAAGAAATTCTTTTCATAATCTCTGTACCAATCAAGTTGATCTACAAAAAAGGAGAAAGAGTTATGAATAAGAAAGAGAAGAGAAAGGAAATATAATTAAGCTTGTACCTTCAAGTAACAATGAACGATATCATTTATTAAGGTCAGTGAGCTATGACTTTCTAACTTTGACTTCTCTACGGGACCTAGTAGGGGTTTTAACCACACATAGGCTTGACTAGACTTTCTTAATAAGTTCCTACCTTCAGGAACCTCAACAACAACTCTTTTCATTGCTCTCCTGTTGATAGAAGGTTCAACTTCTGTATGAGAAGCAGCCGTAGGAATAACAAAAGGAGCAACATCAGGTAAGGACACATGAGGGTTAATGGAAACAAAGATTGGGAGGGAGGCAAGGGGAAATTCTTCAGAATTAGGCCCAAAAACTTCATCACCTTCGAAGCCATGAGCAAACAATCTATCAACAGAACTTGGGGGAGGATCAACAACATCTTCATTCGAAAGTACTAAAAGGGCACTCTCTGGCTCATCCGTGAGTCTAAAAGGGACTGGACTGGGTGAAGGGTCATGAGAAGGAGTATTTTCATCATAAAAAACCACACGTCTCATGACACGTGGCCTTCGAACCAAAGAACCCACCTCTGTTTCTTCTTCGCCATCAGAGCCAGAGCTCCGTCGGTTTTCCTTTTTGAAGAAGAAGCACTTAAGATCCTTTCATGAGCGAGGGTCACGAAAAGCCTAGTTGATGAAACAGATGCAGAACTAATTCCATGAATAAGAAATCCTAGTAAAAAAAAAGGGAGGGGGGGGGGGGGGAATAAGAAATCCTTCAACCAACAAGGAAGAGAAAAGGAAAAAAAACGAAGGGAAAAAGTACCGTGCATCTTCACTTTCCAACCAAATCTTTGAGAAAGATATTTCCAAGATCTTTTTTCTATGGGCACAACCGTTAACATCTTATCTACCCAAGCACGAAAATTGAGAATTTTATCAAAAAACTTTCATATTTACTGCAAAAGTAGGTATATGATCACATGAAATTTTTTTTTATTGTAGACATAAAAAAAAAGAAAGAAGAAAGCTTACGTGCAAAGTTCCATTTATCCAAGGAATGGCATGTTTTCTTCACCTAATAGTGCACTACCGGGAGCTGCAACAAAACGAGTGTACCAGCCATGATCCCGGTCATCTTCAGGGCTAATCAACACCCTCTTACTTCTAGCCACGAGATTAAAAACCTCATTCACGAAATAGTTTAGGGCAGTAGAGATGGAGCAAGTGCTGAAAAATGAAAGGCATGGAAACCAAATTTGATAAATAACTAAGGCATGCAACAACACTTCATACTATGGGACCAATTTGGCCAAGACACACGTTGATAATGACAGAATTCAATGATCACTGGGTCGATAAGTGGTTTGAACCCTAAAGTAAAAGGGTAGGTGTAAAGAAAGGAAAAAATGGCTTTGTATGAAGTAATTATCTGGTTGGCACCATGTACTAAAACTGGGAAATATGGTTTCCAGTAACATTCTCTTCGAACCAGGGAGAGAAGGCCAGTAGTGGTTAAACTTGGATAAAGGTCAACAAGATTAAGGGAGGCCATAGAAGAGAATTGATTCCTTATGGTTTCACCATCAATTACTAAAGAAAATTCCTGAGGAACAATCTCTGCAACTTGGGTTCGCACACTGGTTCATTTAAATCTCTATTCCTAGAAGAAGAACTAGGTGTTAAAGGATCCCTAGGTTTAGAAGAGGAAGGCTTAACAACATTGCCCTTAGAAGAATAACCACAATTAGATAGCTAGTCAAGAGTACGGAGTCTACCACCTATCCTACTTCTAATAAGAACAGTAGAAAGAGAAAGTTCATCAACAATCACAACCTTACAAGGGTCTGGTGTAGAAGAGGACATGTTGTCCAAAGGGATAATGAAAAAAATGGATGCAGAAATACAAAGAGAGAGTAATTTGGTGGACGCAAAAAAAAGAAGACTTCAAGAGATCAAAAAAGAATGAAATATTTATAAGAAGACACGACCATCATTAAAAGTAGGTCATTATGAAGCGTCATAATAGAACCGTCACTTTGTTATTGACGCAGCCGCAGAAAACCCCTAAAAAGCGCTGAAAATTGTAGAGCCAATCGTTAGAAGACACGTGACATGGGCATTAAATAGGCGTGACATACGTCAGATCAGTTCTGAAGAGGACATGATGACACTCGAAAAATGGCGACAAAGAATTCCCGCCATAAAAGCTTACCACTTTCTGAATATTCAAAAATTAAGGGGACGATTTGTATTGGTGGAAAAAATATGTCACACGTGGAATGTTAGTGAGTTGACGAAGCATGACACGTGGTACAATGACGTAGTGACAAGTGGCACACTTGATTGGTGAAATTAAGAATACAAGGAAGGTACAGGAGAAATACCCACGAGATAGTACATAATAGAGGCTCGGACCTGAACAATTGTCAAAGAAGAGGCGTGAACGGAATGAATAAAAGACAAAAAGAAGGGAAGATATATGAACCAAAAGTAAATAAGGAAGGGGAGTCAGAGCTGTTATAAGGCATTTATAGTTACAAATGTGTCAGTTATGATTATCAATGATAAAGGGCAATCAAACAATCAATGCTAATAATGAATTCTTTTTAAATAGGGAAAACATTATGATTGTACACCTTTATATAAGGATAAAGAATTTTACTTGTAAGGACAAGTTCCAAGCACTACTGAAATATACTTTATAATTTCTTGCTTTATCAAAATTCTCTACCTTGATTTTAGGGATTTGACTGTCTTTTCATTCCTTAATTCATTTTTGTTAATTTTCACTACTACTTTCCCAAATAGGTTGTTAAGGAAGTGAAGTAAAATTTGACTATCCGTAACCCGTTTTCTTCAAATATAGGTTTTGATTGAAAATTCTATGTTTTGGTTAAACAACCCATAAAAGCTCTTAGTTTCTTGTTAGGAGGCAACACTTTAAATGTTTGTGATAGGTTAGCACATAAATACGAGCATTTCGCCAAAAATAATTCTAAGAGTAGTTTCTGAAAGAACGTAGGCAAGGAAAGTCTCTTGTGTTAAGAAACTAAGATCAAAGTAACAATGTAAGACAAGAAGATAAGTAGAATAAGAGAAGAAGAGATAACTTTCTTATTTTATCAAGTGTTCAAGTGTGTAACGTATCATATTTCATGCCTCTATTTATACTATTACATTGTAGGTTACAAAAGGATTGTCTTAAACATGACATTAACCTTTGAGATCATGGGGAGAGGTTATGGAGGTGTGGTAGTTACAATCACAAAAGTAATAAGTAGTGGGAGGTTATTTACATCATGTGTGAAAGTAGTGGGAGTAGTGGACATCCACATTTACTAAATATTTTATAACGCTCCCCCTTGGATGTCCAAAATAATAGATAATATGTCTTGTTAAAACCTTACTAAGAAAAAACCCTATGGGAAAAAATCTTAGTAAAGGAAAAAGAGTACACGTATCTTGTAATACACATTATTTGCTGCCTTATTAAACACCTTGCAAGAAAACCCAGTAGGATAAAATCTTAGCAAAAGGAAAAAGAGTACAACGCGTATTTGTCTCCCCCTGATGAAAACATCAATTTTATTTTCCGAGATGACGTGTTTCGATCTTGTATACCAACTTCTCAACTGTTGAGGTTTCTCATGCTTCACGGAACAGAACACCAAATTATCAAGCGAACAAATTTTGTTCGAATATATATTTAACCGCTCGTTGAAAATTGTGTCTGATAAAGAACTTTGCGAAACATATGATTTATTCTGTCTCCTTTGATGTATCCTCCTTTCAGTTGAGCGATGCAAGCAGCATTGTCTTCATATAGTATAGTTGGATTATCTTTTTTCATAAGAAAATCACACATTTCTTGAATATGTTGAGTCATTGATCTCAACCAAACACATTCCCGACTAGCTTCATGAATGGCTATTATCTCAGCATGATTAGTAGATATGGAAGCTATTGTTTGTTTCATTGAATGCCATGATATAGTTGTACCTCCATATGTAAACAAATAGCCTGTTTGAGATCGGTCTTTATGTGGATCAGACAAATAATCTGCATCGGCACAGCCAACCATTTCTGACTTGAATTCATTAGAATAGAACAATCCCATATCTAGAGTTCCCCGAAGATATACCATTCCAATGTCTTCTTGTTGGGGAGGAACTGAATCTTGCTAATAAACTTACAGCAAAAGCAATATCTGGACGGGTGTTGTTAGAAAGCATCAGTGCCCCAATTTCATTAAGATATGGAGTTTCATCACCAACAAGCTCTTCGTCATTTTATTGAGGACGGAAAGGATCTTTATTTATGTCAAGAGATCTCACAACCATTGGGGTACTCAATGGATGTGCATTATCCATGTAAAATCGCTTTAACACCTTTTCAGTGTATGTTGATTGATGGAAAAAATTTCATTTGTTACATGCTCAATCTGTAGGACAAGACAAAATTTTGTCTTACCAAGATCTTTCATTTCAAATTCTTTCTTCAAATACTCTATAGCCTTTGGAAGCTCTCTAGAAGTTCCAATGATATTTAAGTAATCAACATACACAACTATGATGACAAATCCAGATCCAGGCCTCTTAATAAAGACACAGAGGCAAATAGGGTCATTTTTGTACCCTTCCTTTAGCAAATACTCGCTAAGGATATTGTACCACATTCTCCCTGATTGCTTCAATCCGTATAAGGATTTGTGAAGCTTTATTGAACAAGCTTCCCTTGAACTTTTATGTGCTTCAGGAAATTTAAATCCTTCAGGGATTTTCATAAAAATTTCATTGTCCAGGCAGCCATATAAGTAGGATGTGACAACATCCATCAATCGCATATCAAGCTTTTCATGGACTACAAGATTTATTAGATACCTGAAGGTAATTGCATCTACTACAGGAGAATATGTCTCCATAAAATCAATGTCAGGCCTTTGCAAAAACCCTTGTGCAAAAAGTCGTGATTTATATCTTACGACTTCACCTTTCTTATTTCGTTTTCGCACAAAAATCCATTTGTACCCCACTGGCTTGACACCTTCAGGCGTTCGGACAATTGGTCCAAAAACTTCATGTTTTTCGAGTGAAGCCAATTCCTCTTGAATTGCATTTTTTTTATTTGATTGACGAATCATTTATCTGTCCAAATTCCATGAAAGATTTGAGCTCAAGATCCTCATCAATATTAATAATATTGAGCGCTATGTTATATCAACAATATCATCGATGATCATTTTACATCGGTTCCATCATCACACAATAAAGACATAACTTATCGAGATCTCATTATTTTCAGGTACCTGAGCCTCTTCCATGAGGTCTTATAAAGTTTTATGTCATGGTGCTCTTACATAACACTTGCCTCCTTAGTATGACCATCTTTATCATTTGCTCCACTCCTTCTTCAAGGAGTTTTATCTTTGGAACCGATTAGTCTATTACGCTTCTGCGTTCCATAGACTATGTCTGCCATGGACTTTATTTATTTGGAGCATTAGCAACTAAAATATAACATTTCGCTTTATGTCAGTAAATACGCCTGGCAGTATTTTGCAAATGAATTATCACTTGAACTTTAAGTTCACATTTTCTTGTACGAGGATCTAAGTACACTTATAATAATTCATTCCATGATTACTTTTTCAGCTACTCATTTTCTCCCCCTAATGTTGGGATCACCAACGCATTTCCCAACCTTATTTGGGAACACATCTTTGTGCATTGTGATGGCACAATTAAATCATATAGAACATCTATATTTCTGGATGAAATTTATTTGGCTCCTGACCCTGAGCCAATTCTGATAAGGAGAAGTTATCATAACTTGTTGGCTAGATGCATACAAGTGCTCTTGCATATTAAATAATATACATCATACCAAATTTCTATTTAGAATCTTTGTTCTCATAACCAATGGTTTAGCTTAATTGGAGGCATACAATTTTAAACCAACTTGTATTTAAACCAGCATTACCAAGATAATTATCATATTTATATTCTGGAATTGTGCTCTAATAATTTGAGCAATCAACCTTACAAAATTCAAATTGCAAGTTGATAACAAATGCACATGTGACCGTACAATAGATGCATCTATTAAAATCATATAATAGTAAACGATCCACATGGAAGGTGACTGGGCCCATAAATATATCACCTTCTATTCGTTCTAGAAATCAAGGGATTCAATCCCAATATTAACTGGTATATCATGAGAAAAAGCAGCACAAGAGAATTCTTGAAGAACCTTCTATTTTTTCAATATATGCCAATGTGAATTCTCAATTAATTTTCGCATCATAATTGAACCGGGATGGCCAACCGGTCATGCCAACTAATATTTATTTCAGTAAATCCCTTGTTTACTTGTGGCATATAATTCCATCATCATGCTTATACATGTGTAGTACAATAGAAGAAAAGACGGGTAATCTTTTATATTTACCCGGTATGATTATAGTAATATGAAGATATTCAATCTTCCGTTCATTTATAGTCTCAAAGGCCAACCACTTTGGCTAATATGTTTGAAACTCAAAAAGTTTCTTTTGAGACTTACTATAATTTCATGAACAATTTCATTTATCCGGGTAATAACAAATCACTCTTCCGGAGCTCTTAACTAATTTTGTACTACAATATCTTTTGTCACACCATTCATATGGTGAATATCTCTTTCACGGAGAAAATCATATCATAATAATCGTCATGGTCGAAATCATCATAAGCAAAACCATTTCTTTCTTTACGTTGGCCTTTAATAACTTTTTATAAGGCATGGCATAATATTTTTGGCTTACCACATGCACGCGACCAGTGACATATTTATGTAACCACCTTATAATATTCATTATCTTTATTTTTCTCAAACCTCCCTTGGAGGTGAGTTGTGGTAGTTATACAACCATGGATAAGCACATTCTTATGCATATTTTTATATCACATTTATATTTTCACATTCATTTTCAAGAATGAATTTGCATTTGCAATGTTTGTCACAAGTCACATTCCTTCAAAAAATGGACTATAATTGTCTCAGTGTGCCTCATATTTCCAGACCATATTGATACACAATTCTTTCACCTTTGAAGAATTATTTTGAGAACCCTTATTGTTCTCCTTTTATATTTACCATAGTGATGACTATATATTTTGGTCTTTGGTACACACACGTTCATTGGTCAACCACTTGTCTTCATTTATACTTATTATGCACCGCTAGCTACACATTCACTTCAATAATGGAGCAGATCAAGTGGGACAAGCTTCATACTTTTTCATGAAAAATACTTTATTTTTCTTTAGTCATCAATATATAATCAATATGGTGCATTGGGACTCAAATTCAATGTCTTACCCATATAAAGGCATGTTATGTCATAATGAGTTGGGACCTGAACCAACTCTTATCATCATTGTACACCACAAATCAAACCAAATGCCTTATCATCATACAATGGCATAATAAACCAAGTGGACTCGCTGTTGAGCCTATCATGATATACTACTTTCTATAATCAGTTATTTTATTTTATTTTTCCCAAACTTTGATGAAAGTTCACATTGATCTTTTTCACGAACAGCTACATGATCAAATATAAAAGGAATAAAACTATCTTAGCAATACAAAATTTATTTTGACCACAACACAAATTTAAATTCTTATTATTTTTATAAGATTAGAAACCTTCTCAATAGTTAACATTTTCATAATCTTGGCTTGCAAACTGTCGGAGCAGTACATATGAGAGATGATGTCAAAGCATCGAAATATGCTCTTGTTTGCAACTCGAAAGCATATGTACTCCATATATATACATCTGCAATAAAACTAAATTGCTAAGTAACACAAATTAGACCAAGTCTTAAATACTAAAGTACGTTAATTGTAAAATTCATAAAAATTGAAAAATGATACTCTCTGTATAATAGAGGCAAAAACATTGATATGGCATACGAGATGCCTAGATTTTCATAGGCTCAACCAAATTGATTCAAGGTTGTTGCTCTCATAGAAGGCTTTCATCTCTTATAGAAAATATAAGAAGAATATAGCAATTTGTGCTGATAACGTGTTAAAAATGTAGCTCAAAGTAACAATGTAAGACAAGAAGATAAGTAGAATAAGAGAAGAAGAGATAACTTTCTTATTTCATCAAGTGTTTAAGTGTGTAACATATCATATTTCAGGCCTCTATTTATACTATTACATTGTAGGTTACAAAAGAATTGTCTCACTACTAAAAATTCGGGAAAAAACGATCACAAAAAGCGACCAAATTTGGTCTCTAAACAGTGAAAAGCGACCAAAATGCGACCAAACAGGCTTGGTCGCTATTTTGTTGGTCCTTTTACCATAGAGACCAAAGTCGGTCGCTAATTAGCGACCAACTTTCGTCTCTATGTTAAATTGACCAAATATTCTGGTATCAAAAAAACAGACCAACTTTGATCGCTATATTATTTTAATAATATAAACTTAGCGACCAAAGTTGGTCTCTATATTTAAATTACAATATTTATTTATTTATTATTATAAAAAATATAGCGACCAACTTTGGTCTGTAAATAAAATATAATATTTTAAAATCAGGAAAATCGCGACCAAAGTTGGTCGCTATTTTACTAATTTATTTAATTTGTTTTAAAAAAAGCGACCACAATTGGTCGCTAAATTCCAGGAAAAGTATTTTTTTTAATAACATAGCGACCAACTTTGGTCGCTTTTCTTGGTTTTATTTTGACAGAAACTGCCTATTTTGGCAGCCACACCATTGCCAGCATACCAAATCCTATTAAAACAACAACAACAATACTAACACAACAACAATACGAACTAACAACACAACAACAACAACATTAAAACCAATATTAAAATCAACATTAAAACCAACAACGTATAAAGTTCAATGAAACATTTAACTAACAAAACTAAGTTAACACTTATTACAAGCCCATTCCAAAACGGACCAAAGTTCTATTGTCTAGTTCAAAGTATATAAAAGTACTCAATGACTGTTTCAATATTCTATATCATTATCATCACCGTCTGATGAATCTTTATTATCAAGACGGTAATGAGAAGGATCATTTCGTGGTGGACGAGAAGAACGATCACGGGGAGGACGGGAGGAACTAACACGGGAAGACGGAAGGAATGCTCACCTTCAAGTTGAGCCTCTGGCGATGGCTCGCGAGACCGGGGAATCGGAAAAGCTCCAGAAGCTAGGAGAGATTTAAGCTGATCTTGCATGCCTTGGTACTGAGCTTGCATGCCTTGGTACTAAGATTGCATACTAACGTAATGAGCATCTCTAATCCTTTCTCATTCCTTGGATGCTTCTAGCTCGCTTGTGAGATTTGTCACAGTCTCCCGCATAGTGGAGAGTTCTCCCCCATCAAGTTGCTTAGCTTGCGAGGAAGTTCCTATTCCTTGCATTCCACAGTGATAGCGGTGGAACTTCTTATTAGGAAGCCCGTATACCTTCCCATATTTTGCACCTCCAGCCGTTTGCATCCATAGTCTTTCTGCATCCCCCTCCGAAATATGGATTGGATCGCCCAACTCATTAGGTGGCTGACTGCGTATGAATTCCTCCATGTCAACTCTGAAGCGATCGTATAAGAAATTTTTTATTTAATTAGTATTTGAAAGATTATATTAGAGTATATAAGAATACTTAATGAAAAGAGAAAACTTACATGTACAGTCGATGATCGGTCGTCGACCCGCCTTTCTGGATCAGTCTCTTTCTTTTTCTTGACGATATGAGTCTCCTTGAATAACTCATTTGCTTCATTGGACGACCCAACTTCTTTTCCTGAAAATTCATAAATTATAGTTAATAAACAGAATAGATATACTTTAAAAATTAAAATAAATGAACTTCAGCTCAAGTTTTGTCTTTGTAACTGGGGAACTTCAGCATATGGGGCTGAAGTTCCCCAGTTACACTGAGGGACTTCAGCTTTAGAGCTGAAGTTTTGTCTTTGTAACTGGGGAACTTCAGCATACAGGGCTGAAGTTCCCCAGTTATAAAGTCAAAACTTCAGCATAATGGGGGCTGAAGTTCCCCAGTTTACAAAGACAAAACTTCAGCTGAAGTTTTATCTTTGTAATTGTCTTTATAACTTGGGAACTTCAGCTCTAAAGCTGAAGTTTTGTCTTTGTAACTGGGGAACTTCAGCATACGGGGCTGAAGTTCTCCAGTTATAAAAACAAAAACTTCAGCATACGGGGCTGAAGTTCCTCCAGTTACACTGGAGAACTTCAACTCAAGTTTTGTCTTTGTAACTGGGGAAATTCAACATACGGGGCTGAAGTTCCCCAGTTATAACGACAAAAACTTCAGCATACGGGCTGAAGTTCCCCAGTTACACTGGGGGACTTCAGCTCTAGATCTGAAGTTTTGTCTTTGTAACTGGGGAACTTCAGCATACGGGGCTGAAGTTCCGCAGTTATAAAGATAAAACTTCAGCATAATNATTTGATTAAGTAGCAATGAATGTATTGTAAGCAATGAATGCTTTTCACTTTTCTACAATTATTTATTTCTAAGTATGTCAAAGCAAAACAAAAGAGAAAATCACTTTTTTGCGGACAAGTCTTATGTTTTTCCTTACTCTTCCAACGTTTGATGTCGAAGCATAAAAATAAAAACTAGTAGTACTATTTAACTATCACATTAAATAAAATAATACTGCAATATTAAAAGCATTTTCCTCCTTCTTCATTACCACATTCAAAATAATAAGACGTGCATAAATACTGATAAGTACAACCAAAGCAACTAAGGAACAACATATCAATGGTAAGAGTATCTTCCTTCTTTCTCGTGTGTTATTTTATGGAGCTGCATGTTTGATTGTCTCTAACTGTTATGCAGTTGATATATGTTATTTCATTAATAATATTTTCTTTAATGTAATAATAACAAAGAGATTTTAATTTAAATGAAAACAAGCTGCACATAATAAATAAATAAGTGTCTTCATAATAGGAATTTAATTACAATTATTACATAGTTTGAAAAAGAATTTAATTTATATACACTAGAAAATGTGTAGTCAAAGTGATATTTTTCTGAAATTTTGCAGACAACTTCCAAAAGAGTTGCACAGAGGAAGGTGGCTAAGTTTGAAAAGAATATAACAAAGAGGGTAATATTGCATCTTGATAGAGGCAAGAAAGGAGGATTGGAGTCAATTCATGGGGAACTTCAGCATACGGGGCTGAAGTTCTCCAGTTATAAAAATAAAAACTTCAGCATACGGGGCTGAAGTTCCTCCAGTTTTGTCTTTGTAACTGGGGAACTTCAGCATACGGGGCTGAAGTTCTCCAGTTATAAAAATAAAAACTTCAGCATACGGGGCTGAAGTTCCTCCAGTTTTGTCTTTGTAACTGGGGAACTTCAGCATACAGGGCTGCAATTCCCCAGTTATAAAGACAAAAACTTCAGCATACGGGGCTGAAGTTCCCCAGTTATAAAGACAAAACTTCAGCATAATGGGGCTGAAATTCCCCAATTTACAAAGAAAAAACTTCAGCTCTAGAGAACTTCAGTCTGTGTGTGTGCGTATATATATATAACATGCTTTGTTGTACAATTTTAACTACATATATAGCATGTAGAATATACG
>ML344396.1:19851-52461 GCA_005239505.1 Nicotiana paniculata | reverse complement strand
TCAAAGTTGACCTCTCGTCACTACCTCTTCGAGGTTAGGCGGGATACTTACTGAGTACACATTATTGTCGTACTCATACTATACTTGCTGTGCATTTTTATTGCGCAGTTACATTCATAGATAGTGGTCCTGCTTGACGCAGTGATGTGACCGACTTGGAGACTTAGACGAGCTGTGCTATCCGGAGACGACCCCCAGCCGGTAGAGTCTTCCTCATATGTATTGTATTTAGTTTAAATTCCTTGTCCAGTTTCTATTGCGGACAAGTATTGTAGTACATGTATAATTCTTAGATATTTGCTCATGTACTTGTGACACCGGGTTCTGGGGAAGTTATGGGATGCATTTACTAATTAACTTTGCCTAAGATATTGTTGATTTCTCAGTGGAAGTTTGCTAATTATTATTTAAGAAAATGAAAAAGGAATGACTTCAATAATTTTAAAAATAAAGATTTTATTAACTATTTAAATGATTGGCTTGCCCGACAGTGGTATCCGGCGCCATCACGACCTTAATGGATTTTGGGTCGTGACAACGTGGTATCAGAGCACTAGGTTCCCTTAGGTCTCACGAGTCATGAGAAAGTCTAGTAGAGTCTTGCGGGTCGGTACAGAGACGTCTGTACCTATCTTCGAGAGGCTAAAGGGCTGTTAGGAGTACTTTACTTCTTGATTCCTTATCGTGCGGTTTGATTCCTTTGAGGCTTATGCCTACGTTTATTCTTACTCAATCTTACACGTCTCGAAGCGCTTGCTATAATCGAGAATCTGAGGAATTGTAATGGTACTACAGATATGGTGCGTGAGGTTTTTCCATGTACTGTTGGTTGGGGCTATTATCGTTGCTCTGCGGGAGGATATTATCTTGTTTCAGCTTAAAAGCTGCACTTCTGAGAGCTTTGAAATTTTTGCGCAGATTTTCTATGATGCCTATGAATGGTTATCGTGCGGTATTGATATGATGATAGGAAGCTTGCCCATGTGTTGGGACAATGAATGACTTGGGAGGAGGTCTTCTCGGAGCGTGATTTCGAGATTTTCAATATTTTAGTTCCGGCGAAGGAAAGGCAATTGAACTATGAATGCTTAATTTGGGTCGAAAGAATAATAAGACTTGGTGTTTTCGAGCAAGGTGGAATATTGATCTTTGATGTGGTATCGCTGTTTTTGATCAAAAAGAAGGTGTTAAGTTCGTCGGTGCTATGGTTTCTTCGGCGCCATTGGGTCAGAATGTTGTGAAGAAATATTGAAGAAGCGGTTGTCACGGGTCGTGGTGAGGTGGTTCAGTATTGAATAAGTATTTCTAAAAAAAGGCGACTCAAGACAGATGATCTTCGGAAAGGTTTAAAGTTGTGCTGATCTGCTTGTTTAAGTGCTACAAAGATAATTATTGGCCTAAGGCAACGGTTGGGCAGCAAGGGATAAGGAAGGACACGTGGGAAGTGTCAGGTGAGGGTTAAATTTCTAAAAGGCTAGGTGTAAGAAAGGGAAGGCAGGTAGTTGCTTACAGGAGTGGGTTTAACCAAAGTGGGAGAGTGGCAGCGTAGCATATGAGTTATGTGGTAAGATAGATACACCTCTTGAGGGGAAGTTTGGAGTGATTTGGGAATTTTAGCGGATGATGATGGGGTCCACATACTTATATTGAAATATTGGCTATTTTGACGGAAGGTTGAATACAACAAAGAGGAATCATTTGGGATGAAGAAGAATGTAATATAGCGGTGAGTTGGAGTATGTTATCGCGCTTTTAGTTGATGTCCATAAGGAACGGACAGACTGGTAAGTTGGTAAATGAGGACGAACGTAGGATGGGGTATTGACGTCGTAGAGATTGTGCATTACAGTGTCGTTGGAAGGTGTCAATAGGTGATTTTCGCAGAAGGGTTATCTTCTGTGGGCAGGTTAGCGGTCGTGTGGTTGGCAAGTTTCTGCGAGGAATTCCAGTGTCTATTAGGTAGGAAACTGAATATGTGAATGATGCGAGGGAATTTGAGTATTCATGGAATGCTAACAGGAGAATTTAGAAGAAGCTGACAGGTTGGTTGAGCAAGATCATGTCAGCAATGAAGAAAGAATTTTGGTGGGGTCCAGAGTGGTGCAAGGAGTAGCTTCAGGATAAGTGGGAGAGTCCCACCGCCTGCGATTGGGTTGCATTTTATGAGACGATCCGCCGCCAGCAGAGTCTACTTCAGAGTACCTGTATCTTCCTTTCTGTCCAAATTTATATTTCGGACAGTTGTTGTATTTTAATTTACTTCCTAGCAAAAGCTCATGCACTTGTGACACCGTGTTCTGGGATGATTATGGGATGTCCAGTATTGAAATTTAAAAATGTTAATATTATTCTTTAAAGTTCGTTTGTTACTAGTTAAATTGAAGGAAATTTATGTTTTCAGAAGTACTAAAAGGAGACTTAAATTTGTTATTCAGTGTTGGCTTGTCTGACAGTGGTGTCCGGCGCCATCACGGCCTTTAATAGATTTTGGGTCGTGCAGGTTAAGTCAAGTGACAAGCTACTATAAAAGTCACTTGTAAATTTAGGATAATATTTATAATAAGATTTAAATTAAATTTGGGGGTAAACTTATTTTTTGAATTAAAAAAAAAATATTAAATAAGATTCTTTTGAATATGAATTGAATGGAAAGAAAGTTAATATTTTTCTAAGATACAACCTACTGTCCTATCTTTACTGATAAGAGTTTTAAAAAGATAAAAATAATAATTACATAGTAAGAGTAAGAATAATCTATATATATTCTGTTAATTTATTTTCTTAAACCAAATCAACTCAATTCTTTTTCAAGCTTTTGAATAGAAAAACATATAGATCGGATCATATCCAAGTTTTTGAATATGAAAAGAAAACTCCAAGCATGAAAAAATATGAGCAGATACTCTTCTATTTTTTTGATCTATTATTGACTTAAATACTAATTAGAATAAATTTATAAAATTTATAGTAGGAAAAATAATAAAGGAAGAGAAGGTAGAGATAGTGCGTGAAAATTTGTAATTTACAATATAAATAAAATAAATAACTAAATAATATTATTAATAAATTTAAATATTAATCTAAGTAGTAGAATAAAAGATAACAAAAAAATTTATTACAATAAAAATAAAAATTAAATTCATCTATAATATATTATAATCTATCTATATTATATTAAAACGAGGGTAGTATGCATCTATATCTTCTATATTTTCTTATTGCATGTAGTGCAAAACTAATAATTATTAAAAATATATAACTAAATAGTAAAGAACACATTTAAATACAAAAAAACTTTATTACAATAAAAAGAAAAATTAAATTCATCTATAATATATTATATTAAAAAAAGGGTAGTATGCATCTATATCTTCTATATCTGCTTATTGCATGTAGTACAAAAATACTAATTATTAAAAATGTATAACTTAATAGTAAAGAACACATTTAAATTCACAATTTAGTATTGAATTGTCACGACCCAAATTTTTCCTTCATTGGGTATCGTGATGGCACCTAGTCTTAAGGACTAGGTAAGCCTAACATTCATGAAATAGCAACAATAAATAATAAAATCTAATATTTTATGTAAAAAAAATTCTTTATACAAAGAGCATCTTCCCAAAACCTGGCAGTACAAGTCATAAGCTTTATAGAGTTTACTACAGCTTCTAATTACAATTGTTTGGAAGTAAGTAAAAAGAGTGTAAATGTAAAATAGGAAGGTGACTCTGAAGCCTGCGAACGCGACGACAGGTTTACCTCGAGTCTCCTCAGCAAGAATCCGCACAACTACTAAAGATCAATACCTGGATCTGCACAAAAATGTGCAGAAGTGTAGTATGAGCACAACACAGCGGTGCCCAGTAAGTATCAAGACTAACCTCGGTTAAGTAGTGACGAGGACTAGTGAAGAAACCCACTGGTCTAAATAAACTGAACAAGTATAAATATAGGAATAAGAGGAAAAACGATATACATATAAAGGCTACGCAATATCGCTAACAATAGAGTAAATCCGATAAGGAATGAAAACAATGAGTATCAGCGGAAACCATGGAATAGCACAAAAGATTGAATAGAACACAAACAAATCTGGAATGTAAATATACAACACGGACAAGTAATCACTCAACAACTTCAACCACTTCTACATCAAATTTGTAGTCATCTCCACGACATTTCGAACCTCGGACAAATCACCATTCACTGGTTCCAATATTCTAATCCTAAGACTTGGAATTTTACGCCCTCATTCGAGTACTAACTGTACGGACGACTCATGTGCCAATTAGGTCATTTCCACCCATACGGTAAGTACAAAAAGAGTATTTATACTTGAAAACAACAAGGAATCCTAAATCCGCTAATAGTACTTAACTACGTGTATGCTTGTGCAGGTCTCCTAACATGATTCAACAACCAATAAGTATAAGGAAGAAAAGGGAAACATGTAGATTGTCATCTCACAATTTCCACACAAATAAAATCACACAGTAGGTGTTCCAGTGCACAATATCAACGACAAGGAATGCCCCCAGGCCAACATAAGTATCACAAACAATCCCTGACATAGCCCACCTTGTCTCTCCACGTGTGCAATAGTAAAGTATATGCCGGCCTTGTTTTGCCACACGTGCATAAACAGGTTCCCACCTTGTCTCGCCACATGCGCAACCCACATATACATATCCCGCCTTGTCACGCCGCATGTGCAATATCAATAGAAAACACGGCACGGCAGAAACCTCGTGCAAACCCCCATATCAACAACTGCACGATAGAAACCTCGTGCATCACCACAACAAGTACTACAACAATAATTGACAATACTACAAGATACGTTAGATACCTCAATTCAAGAACCTTTGATCACAAGAAAAGATAGGTTAGTTCACAAGGAATAAGCGCAACAAAGAATACTAGGCATAATAAGGACAGCTCAACAAGGAAGACAAATAACATGTAAAAGTCGTACCCAAAATGCACGGTTCAACAACATGAAAACTCACACGAATGTGATAACTCCATATAAGGGCGAGTCAACTAAGGTATAGAGTATCTAAACTTCTTTTAAGGTTGAGTAGTTATGAGGATATTCAACAATTTCACTTAAGGACAAGCAGCAGGAAAATAATCACAACTTCAGTTAGAACCAAACAATTATAGGATGAGATGAAGACAATTACAATTTGAGATAAGTAGTTAAGAGGACCTAGCATGAAAGTAAAATGAGTAAAATCTTCAGATAAATCAATTATGAGTCAAACAGGCAAGAGGAGTAAATCCAAAAGTAAGAAATCCTACATTTAAGCAAGTAAAGATGAAACTAGATATTAGGAAATTCAATTATTCCAATAACAATTCATACTTCGTGAATATAAGGACCTAAGATTCCTAAAGGGTCAAATTTCCATAAATGAGTCCGAGCACGTACTCGTCACCGCGCGTACACGGACTACAATCAACATAAAAGACTCAAATCCTAAGGGGTATCTCCCCCATACAAGGTAGGCAAGATACTTACCTCAAAGACGACAACCCGGTACTCTAAAATGAACTTCTCAGTGAAAAGGCCTCCGAACGGCTCAAATCCAACTAGAACAACTTCAAAACACACATAAAACTTATAAGGAACTATTCCGGATAATAAAGCCTCAATCTTTATCAAATTCGAAAAATCGGTCCAAATTTCGACCCTAGGCTCGCACCTTGGAACCCGACATATTTTATAAAATCCGAGCACCCATTCCAAAATGAGTTCAACCATACAAAAATTATTAAATTCCGATACCATTTCGCCCCTCAAATCATGAAATTTTGTTTTAGGAATTTCTTCAAAAACCAACATTTTTTCCAACTAAAAACACATTATTAATGATAAAAACAAATACTAAATCATGGAATATATTTAATTCTAGGTGAAGAACACTTACCTACTCGATTAGCTTGAAATCCCCCAAAAATTGCTCCTAAATCCGAAGTCCAAAACTCAAAATATTATGAAAATAGACAACCCTAGACTTATATGAATCTGCCCAGCACTTCCCCATCTGCGGAAAATTAGGCGCACCTGCGCAACCGCTTCTGCGGTCCCCTAACTGCACCTGCGACTTTTCACTTAAGGGCCTAAACCGCTCCTACGTCTCTAGAACCGCACCTGCGGCCCGCACGTGCAACCAACCTCCCCGCATCTGCGAAGACTGCCCAGACCAGCCCCTCTCGCACCTGCACTTCCTCCATCGCACCTGCAAGCATCACACCTGCGCCCAAGGTCCACAGGTGCTATTACACCAGAACTTAGCCCTCCCAAAACCATGGAATTCATTCGCGACTCTTCAGCAACACACCCGGGGCCCTAGGGACCCCGTCCACGCATACCAACAGGTTCCATACTCTAACACGGACCCACTTGAGGTCTCAAATCACATATAAACACGACGAAGCTATAAATTGCACCATGAATTGATCTTATGAACTTCCAATTCTTTAAACTTCTAAACTCGTGTTGAAACCTATCAATTCAACTCGGAATGATTCCAAATTTTGAAGACAAGTCCCCATTCACATAACGGAGTTGCTGTAATGATCTGACCGGCCGTTCCGTAGAATTTGCACAGTGATTCATGTTTCTGCCTTGTTATGCATTGTTTAAGTCGTTTATGATGTGTTGGAGTCGGGTAGTTCGGGTTCGGAGTGGTTGTTGTGAGAATTGAGACACTTAGTCTCTTAAAGTAGCCTTATAGTTGGAAAGGTCAACTGGGAGTTGACTTCTTGGTAAACGACCTCGGAATGTAGATTTTATGGATCGGATATCTTCGATAGGTTATTTGGGACCTAGGAGTGTGTTTGGAATGTAGTTTTGAGGTCCGGTGTAGAATTAGGCTTGAATTGGCGAAAGTTAGTTTTTGGCGATTTCCGGTCGGCAGTGGAAAATAGGTTGTCGGGGTTGGAATGGAATTTCGGAGGTTGGAGCAGGTTAATAATGTCATTTTGGATATGTGTGCAAATTTTCAGGTCAATCGGATGTGTTTTGGTTGGTTTCGGCAGCCTTGGTGAAATTTGGAAATTTCAAAGTTCATAGGCTTGAATTTGATGTGATTTTGGTGTTTTTGTATTGTTTTGGTGTTTCGAAGGCTCGACTAAGTTTGAATGAGGTTATGGGACTTTTTGGTATTTTTGGTTGGGGTCCCGAGGGGGCTCGGAATGATTTCGGATAGCCATCGGAGGATATCGAGTTGGAAAATAGCAGTTGATGTTGTTGGTACTGGTGTGACCGCACCTGCAGATAGGGGACCACAGGTGCGGGCCTACAGAAGCGGACAAGGCTCCGCAGATGTGGAAATTGGCTGGACCAGTGAAGGTCGCAAATGCGAACGTGGGGCCGCACCTGCAGTGTCGCAGGTGTGGAAATGGAGTCGCAGGTGAGGAAAATCGACTTTACGTGTTTTCTCGTAGGTGCACACCTGGGACCGCAGGTGTGAGATTTAGGCCGCAGGTGCGGAAATCCCTGGGCAGACCATATAAAAAGTGTGATTTTGGTCTTTCCTTCACCATTTTCAAATGGGTTTGAAGCTTTTGAAGGGTTTTTGAAGAGGGAAATCGATAGTTCTTCATTGAGGTAAGGATTTTGGATTTAAAACACGTTTATATGTGATTAAAGGTCTGATTAGTGGTGAAAATTGGGGAAAATCAGTGCTCAAAATGGGTAATTAGGGCTTAGGACTAAGAAACCTTAAAATGGGAATTTGAGGGGTCATTTGGACTCCGATTTCAGTGTTCTTAGTATATATAGACTCATGGGAGGATGAGGATTCTTGTGGTGTAAATTTTATCAAGTTCCGAGACGTGAGCCCGGGGGTCGGGTTTGACCAATTTCGGGATTTTTGGGTAATTAAGATAATTTTCGAATGGGTTCCATTCCTTGGCATATAATAATGATATAAATCCGATTTTTGGTAGATTTGGAACACTCGGAGGCCGAATCTAGAGGCAAAGGCACTGCATACTAGTATTTTTAGCCAGTTTTGAGGTAAGTAACGATTGTAACTCCAGACCTAAGGGTATGAAACCCCGGTATTTCACATTGTTTTGATAAGTGAGGTGACGCACATGCTAGGTAACGAGCGTGTGGGTGTGCACCGATAGGGATCGTGACGTGGTATGTCCCGTAGCGACTAGTGAGCCATAGAATTGATTTGAAATCATGAAATAACCTATATTTTAGGGACTTACAATTATCTATGGGCTGTAAGCCATATTTGGGGCCTTGTGCAGATCTGTTTAGACCCTCAGGGGTATTTTTACACAATTCTCACACTATGTTAGTAAATAATTTGTGAACTCGGTCAGGCTTGCTACTTGTCGCTATTTTCACTGTTATTACACTATTTAAAGTACTGTGAGGTATTTTGGGCTGAGCCCCGTGATGTTGAGATGAGTTGCCTGGGTGGCTTGAGAGGATGACTGAGTGAGGACGAAAACCAAGATTTGTGAGGATAGTTATGGATCGGTCTGCACACCGCAGCAGATATTATATGGATCGGGCTGCACGCGGCAGCATGTGTACATTGGATCGAGCTGCACACCGCAACAACATAGTGCTTGGGCTGTAGGAGCCCCTCCAGGAGTCTATACACCACTAATGAGCACAGTCGACTATATATATATTTGATCGGGCTGCACGCCGCAGCATATTTTATATGGATCAGACTGCACGCCGTGGCATATTTTAGGTGGATCGGACTGCACGCCGCAGCAGTTGTATGGATACCTGGTACCTGTTGAGTGAGAGAGCTTAGTGTGAGCATGGAATACCGATAGTATAATTAACGAGTGACTGAGAGACCTTGTTGTGAGTGATACTGTCTTCTTTATACTGAACTTTTCTAATAAAAGTTGAATTACTGTTTTTATGAAATTCGGATTTATAAAAGCTCTTCGCTGCACTCAAGTTTTTAGTTACTTTGGTTACTTACTGAGTTAGCGTACTCACGTTACTCCCTGCACCTCTGTGTGCAGATCCAGGTACCGGGCCATCTCGCTAGTTGATTTCTGACGTGCTTGGAGTTTGTTCGAGAATCGAGGTATCTGCTCAGCGTCCCCAGCTCATCTCCTTTCCTTTCCCGATTCATAGATTTTTTTACACTTTGGATTTATGTTAGTAGCAAAGTCATTGTCTTATACGTTGTATTTACCGACTTAGATGCTCATGACAGTTGACTCCAGTAGCCTGGGTCGGTATTAGATTTTGATCGTTTAGGTTATTACCTTCTTGTTGAACGTGTCCCAAAAAGGATTTATTTATCAGAATATGAGGATATATTTTCTTGTTGATTCCATTATGATAGAGGGCTAGCCTAGTTTCACGATAGGCGCCATCACTGCCCTTGTTGGTTTGGGGTCGTGACAAGTTGGTATCAGAGCCCTAGGTTACATAGGACTCAGCGATCATAAGCAGGTTTAGTAGAGTCTTGCGGATCGGTACAGAGACGTATGTACTTATCTTCGAGAGGCTATGGAACTCTTAGGAAAACATCTCATTTTCTTGAATTATGTCGTGCCATTCTATTGATTCTGGAAATCTAAACTTATGTTGTTTCATTCTCTCACAGATGGTAAGGACACGCACTACTGATCAGGGTGACCAGACACCATCTCGACCAGCGAAAGGTCGAGGTCGTGGTCGAGGCTGCGGTAGAGGTAGGGGACGCGGGGCAGTACCAGTTGATCCCCCTACTATTCAGGATCAGGTTCCCGCCGCGATTATTCCAGCGGGATAGGCTCAGGCACCGGCAGTGCCCATTATTATTCTGGGTCTTTAGGAGACCCTGGCTCAGATCTTGACCGTTTGTACCAGCCTTGCTCAGACGGTTGTTGTATCTTCTACTGCTGCTACATCTCAGGCCGGGGGAGGCACTCAGACTCCAGCTGCCCGGACACCTGAGCAGGTTGTACAGGGCCTGCAGACACCGGGGGCAGTTCCAGCGCAGCCGGCTATTCCAATTCAGAACTTCGTGGTTCTAGTTATTCCAGAGGATGGGCAGCGTAGGCTGGAGAGGTTTAGTAAACTTCAGCCTCCGACATTCAGCGGTGCAGAGGGCGAGGATGCCTAGGGTTTTCTGGATAAGTGTCAGAGGGTACTTCGTACTGCTGGGATTCTGGAGACTAGTGGGGTCTCATTTGCTACATTTCAATTTTCTGGTGCTTCTTTCACTTGGTGGGAGTCTTTTGAGAGGCGTAGGCCTGTTGAATCAGCACCCTTCATCTAGCAGTAGTTCTCCACTATCTTTTTGGAGAAGTATGTACATTAGTCCCACAGAGAGGAGCAACGCAGGCAGTTTGAGCAGCTGCATCAGGGAGAGCTATCGGTGATGCAGTATGAGATGCATTTTTTAGAGTTGGCTCGTCATACTACTGAGTTAGTCCCTACTGATAGGGAGAGGATCCGGATGTTCGTGGATGGCCTAACTTACAAGCTCCGTATTATGATGACTAGGGAGAGAGTATCAGGTGCTATCATCGAGTAGGTTATTGATATTGCTCGAGATGTTGAGTCTGTTCGCCGTTAGGAGCGAGAGGAGAGAGAGGCCAAGAGGCCTCATAGATCTGGCAGTTTCAGTAGTACTCCTTCCTGAGGAAGTTTCAGCATTGTAGAGGCTGCCCATTTAGCCCTCCTCAGCTAGTTCGCGCAGTTTATAGCGGTGCATCATCGAGGCAGGGTCCCTGCAGTTCTCATCCAGGACGCTCATCATTCAGTGCTCTCCCAACTCAGAGTCCATCGCGGGCACCATCTATTCATGGTTCCTCCATGCATAGTTCTTCGAGTGGTTCTGTTGGTTCCAGTGGTTCCCTTTAGTTCCCGTCTCCTGCACGAGGGAGTTGTTATGAGTGTGGAGAGTTCGGGAATATGAGGAGGCAGTGTCCTCATCGTCATGGAGCTCCATCTCAGCTGAGGAGCCAGCCTTCGACTTCAGCTCCTGTTACTTCACCACCCACCCAGGCCGCTAGGGGTGGGAGTCTGTCAGCTAGAGGCTGCCCTAGAGGGGGAGGTCGAGCAGGTGAAGGTCATGCACATCTCTATGCACTTCCAGCTAGGCCAGATTATATAGCCTTTGATGTAGTGATCACAAGTATTATATCAGTCTGTCACCGAGATGCTTTAGCCCTATTTGACCCTAATTCTACATATTCATATGTCTCGTCTTATTTTACACATTTCCTGGGTATGCCCCGTGAGTCTTTAGTTACATTTGTTCATGTGTAGACTCTCGTGGGTGATACTATTATTGTAGACCGTGTGTATCGGCCGTGTGTGATATCTATTGGGGGTCTGGAGACCTTAGTGGAGCTATTGTTACTCAGCATAGTTGAGTTTGATGTGATACCGGGCATAGATTTTCTATCTCTGTGTCATGTTATTCTTGATTGTCACGCTAAGACTGTGACCTTGGCTATGCCTGGAGTTCCGAGAGTTGAGTGTAGAGGTTCTACTGAGTATGTGCCTAGCAGGGTGATTTCTTACCTGAAGGCTCAACGTATGGTTAAGAAGGGATGTTTATCGTATTTGGCTTTTGTGAGGGATGTTAGTGGTGAGACTCCTGCTGTTGATTCTGTTTCGGTGGTACGTGATTTTCCGGACGTGTTCCCTGCAGACCTGCCAAGCATGCCACCTGACCGGGATATTGATTTTGGTATTGACCTGGTGCCAGGCACTGAACCTATTTCTACTCCACCTTCTCGTATGGCACCAGCGTAGTTGAAGGAATTGAAAGAATAGCTTCAGGAACTCCTAGATAAGGGGTTCATTCGGCCTAGTGTGTCACCTTGGGGTGCACCGGTGTTGTTTGTGAAGAAGAAGGATGGTTCTATGCGCACGTGTATTGATTATCGGCAGCAGAACAAGGTTAAGGTGAAGAACTGATATCCTTTGCCTCGTATTGATGATCTGTTTGACCAGCTTCAGGGATCCAGGGTGTTCTATAAGATTGACTTGAGATCCGAGTATCATCAGCTGAAGATTCGAGACTCGGACATCCCGAAGACTGCTTTCAGGACCAGATATGGTCATTATGAGTTTCTTGTTATATCATTTGGGCTGACCAATGCCCCAGCAGCCTTTATGCACTTGATGCACAGTGTGTTCCAGCCTTATCTTGATTCCTCTGTCATCGTGTTTATTGACGACATCTTGGTATATTCCCGGTCTCGGGAGGATCATGAGCAGCATTTGAGATTTGTGCTTCAGACTCTGAAGAAGAGGGAGTTGTATGCAAAGTTGTCGAAGTGTGAATTCTGGCTTGGTTCAGTTGCCTTTTTGGGCCATGTGGTGTCTTGTGATGGGATCAAGTTAGATCCGAAGAAGGTGGAGGCGATGTAGAGTTTTCCTAGACCGTCGTCAACTACCGAGATTCGAAGCTTCCTTGGTTTGGCAGGGTACTATCACCGTTTCGTAGAGAGATTTTCATCTATTGCAGCACCCATGACCAGACTGACCCAGAAGGGTGCTCAGTTCGGGTGGACTGAGGAGTCCGAGGAGAGCTTTCAGAAGCTCAAGTCAGCTTTGACTACAACTGCAGTGTTGGTTTTGCCTACTGGTTCAAGTCTTATACAGTTTATTGTGATGCCTCTAGAGTTGTCTTTGGAGCGGTATTGATGCAGGACGGTAGGGTGATTGCCTACGCGTCTAGACAGTTGAAGGTGCATGAGAAGAATTACCCAGTGCACAATCTTGAGTTGGCTGCCATTGTTCATGATTTGAAGATTCGGCGCCATTATTTGTATGGAGTGAATTGTGAGATTTTCATTGATCACCGTAGTTTGCAGTATCTGGTGAAGCATAAGGACTTGAATTTGCGTCAGAGGAGATGGTTGGAGCTTCTCAAAGATTATGACCTCACTATTCTATATCATCCGGGGAAGTCCAATGTAGTGGTCGATGCCCTGAGTCGTAGAGCAGAGAGTTTGGGGAGTCTAGCCTACTTTCCAGCAGCAGAGCGACCTTTAGCACTTGATGTTCAGGCCTTAGCGGGTCAGTTAGTGAGATTGGATTTGTCAGATCCCCCACAAGTATTGGCTTGTGTAACCTCCAGGTCTTCTCTTTATGATCAGATTAGAGCACGCCAGTATAATGACCGGCACTTCCTAGTCCTTCAGGGCAGGGTCCGTCGAGGTGATGCCAGGGATATGACTATTGGGGATGACGGGGTCATGAGGATGCAGGGCCGTATTTGCTTACCCAATGTGGATGGGCTTTGAGAGTTGATTTTAGCAGAGGCTCATAGCTCGCGGTATGTCATCCATCTGGGTGCCGCGAAGATGTACCAGGATTTGAGACAACATTATTTGGAGGCGGATGAAGAAGGATATTATTGAGTTTGTAGCTCGGTGTCTCAACTGCCAGCAGGTCAAGTATGAGCACCAGAGGCCAGGTGGATTTCTTCAGAGGTTAGACATTTCGTAGTGGAAGTGGGAGCGCATCACCATGGACTTTGTATTTGGGCTCCCACAGACTTCGAGGAGATTTGATTCTATATGGGTCATTGTGGATCAGCTGACCAAGTTTGTGTACTTCATTCTTGTTGGTACTACTTATTCATCAGAGCGGTTAGCGGAGATTTAGATACAGGTGATTGTCCGGTTGCACGGGGTCCCAGTTTTAATCATTTTCGACAGAGGTACTCAGTTCACATCTCAGTTTTGGAGAGCCGTGCAGAGAGAGTTGGGTACCCAGGTCGAGTTGAGAAAAACATTTCATCCTCAGACTGACGGGCAATCGGAGCGTACTATTCAAATTTTGGAGGACATGTTGCGTGTCTGTGTCATTGATTTTGGGGGTTCATGGGACCAGTTTTTTCCGCTCGCGGAGTTTGCTTACAATAATAGTTACCAGTCCAGTATTCAGATGGCTCTGTATGAGGCATTATATGATAGGAGGTGTAGATCTCATGTTGGTTAGTTTGAGCCAGGTGAGGCTAGGTTATTGGGCACAGACTTGGTTCAGTATGCGTTGGAAAAGGTAAAGTTGATTCAGGAGCGACTTCGTACGACGCAATCTAGGCAGAAGAGTTATGCGGACCGAAAGGTCCGGGATGTGTCTTTCATGGACGGAGAGAAGGTACTGCTGAAGGTGTCACCCATGAAGGGTGTTATAAGGTTCGGGAGGAGGGGAAAGCTGAGTCCCCGGTTCATTGGGCCTTTTGAGGTGCTTCAGAAGATTGGAGAGATGGCTTATAGACTTTCCTTGCCACCCAGATTATCGAGTGTTCATCCGGTGTTCCATGTTTCGATTCTCCGGAAGTATATTGGTGACCCATCTCATGTTTTAGACTTCAGCACAGTGCAGCTTGAGGGTGATATGTCATATGAGGTAGAGTCACTGGCTATTTTGGGTCGTCAGGTCAGAAAGTTGAGACCTAAGGATCTAGGGAGATTGATCGAGAGATGCGGAGCAGATATCCTCACTTGTTTGAGACTCCAGGTATGTTTCTTGCCCCGTTCGAGGACGAACATTTGTTTAAGAGGGGGAGAATGTAACGACTCGGCTGGTCTTTCCATAGAATTTGCACAGTGATTCATGTTTCTGCCTTGTTATGCATTGTTTAAGTTGTTTATGATGTGTTGGAGTCGGGTGGTTCGGGTTCGGAGTGGTTGTAGTGGGGATTGAGACACATAGTCTCTTAAAGTAGCCTTATAGTTGGAAAGGTCAACTGGGAGTTGACTTCTTGGTAAACGACCTCGGAATGCGGATTTTATGGCTCGGATTGCTTCGTTAGGTGATTTGGGACTTAGGAGTGCGTTTGAAATGTAGTTTTGAGGTCCGGTGTAGTATTAGGCTTGAATTAGCGAAAGTTAGTTTTTGGCGATTTCCGGTCGGTAATGGAAAACAGGTTGTCGGGGTCGGAATGGAATTCCGGAGGTTGGAGCAGGTTCGTAATGCCATTTTGGATATGTGTGCAAATTTTTAGCTCAATCCGATGTGTTTTGGTTGGTTTCGGCAGCCTTGGTGAAATTTGGAAAATTCAAAATTCATAGGCTTGAATTTGATGTGATGTTTGGTGTTTTTGCGTTGTTTTGGTGTTTCGAGGGCTCGACTAAGTTTAAATGAGGTTATGGACTTGTTGGTATTTTTGGTTGGGGTCCCGAGGGGGCTCGGGATGATTTCGGATTACCATCGGAGGATTTAGAGTTGGAAAATAGGTACTGGTGTGACCGCACCTGCGGATAGGGGACCGCAGGTGCGGGCCCGCTAAAGAGAACAAGGCTCCACAGATGCGGTAATTGGCTGGACCAGGGAAGGTCACAGATGCGGACGTGGGGCCGCACCTACGGTGTCACAGGTGCGGAAAATGGAGTTGCAGGTGCGGAAAATCGACTTTAAGTGTTTTCTCGCAGATGAACACCTGGGACCGCAGGTGCGGGTCCGCAGGTGCGAGATTTAGGCCGTAGGTGCGGAAATCCCTAGGCAGACCATATTAAAAGGGTCATTTTGGTCTTTATTTTACCATTTTCATACGGGTTTGAAGCTTTTGAAGAGGAAAATCGATAGTTCTTCATTGAGGTAAGGATTTTGGACTTAAAACTCGTATATATGTGATTAAAGGTCTGATTAGTGGTGAAAATTGGGGAAAATCAGTGCTCAAAATGGGTAATTAGGGCTTATGACTAAGAAACCTTAAAATGGGAATTTGAGGGGTCATTTGGACTCCTATTTCAGTGTTCTTGGTATATATAGACTCGTGGGAGAATGAGGATTCTTGTGGTGTAAATTTTATCGAGTTCCGAGATGTGGGCCCGGGGTCGGGTTTGACCAATTTCGGGATTTTTAGGTAATTCTTATAATTTTCGAATGGGTTCCATTCCTTGGCATATAATAATGATATAAATTTGATTTTTGGTAGATTTGGAGCACTTGGAGGCCGAATCTAGAGGCAAAGGCACTGCATACTAGTATTTTTAGCCGGTTTTGAGGTAAGTAACGATTGTAACTCTAGACCTGGGGGTATGAAACCCCGGTATTGCACATTGTTTTGATAAAGGAGGTGACGCACATGCTAGGTGACGAGAGTGTGGGCGTGCACCGATAGGGATCGTGACTTGATCTGTCCGATAGCGACTAGTAAGTTGTATAATTGATTTGAAATCATGAAATAACCTGTATTTTAGGGACATATAATTATCTATGGGTTGAAAGCCATATTTGGGGCCTTGTGCCGATCTGTTTAGACCCTCAGGGGTTTTTTTACACTATTCTCACACTATGTTAGTAAATAATTTGTGAACTCAGTCAGGCTTGCTACTTGTCGCTATTTTTACTATTATTACATTGTTTAGCGTACTGTGAGGTATTTTGGGCTGAGCCCCTTGATGTTGAGATGAGTTTCCCGAGTGGCTTGAGAGTATGACTGAGTGAGGCCGAGAGCCGAGATTTGTGAGAATAGTTATGGATCGGGCTGCACACCGCAACAGATATTATATGGATCGGGCTGCACGCCACAGCATATGTATATTGGATCGAGCTGCACGCCGCAGCAACATAGTGCTTGGGATGTAGGAGCCCCTCCAGGAGTCTATACACCCCCAGTGAGCACATTCGACTATATATATATGGGATCGGGTTACACGCCGCAGCATATATTATATGGATCGGACTGCACGCCGCGGCGTATTTTAGGTGGATCGGACTGCATGCCGCAGTAGTTGTGTGGATATCTGGTACCTGTTGAGTGAGAGTGCTTAGTGTGAGCATGGAATAATAATAGTATAATTCACGAGTGACTGAGAGACCTTGTTATGAGTGATACTGTGCCTGAGAGTCTGTTACATTTTGAAATTTACTATTTTTCTCACTCTTCTTTATACTGAACTTTTCTAATAAAAGTTGAATTACTGTTTTTATGAAACTCGGATTTATAAAAGATCGTCATTGCACTCAAGTTTTTTACTCCCTGCACCTCTGTCTCCATATCCAGGTACCGGGCCATCTCGCTAGTTGATTTCTGACGTGCTTGGAGTTTGTTCGAGGATTAAGGTAGCTGCTCAGCGTCCCCAGCTCATCCCCTTTCCTTTCCCAGTTCATAGATTTTTTTAACACTTTGGATTTATGTTAGTTGCAAAGTCATTGTCTTTTACGTTTTATTTACCGACTTAGATGCTCATGACAGTTGACTCCAGAGGCCTGGGCCGGTATTAGATTTTGATTGTTTGGGTTATTACCTTCTTGTTGAACTTTTCCTAAAAAGGAAATCTTTATCAGAATATGATTATATAGTTTCTTGTTGATTCCATTGTGATAGGGGGCTAGCCTAGTTTCACGATAGGCGCCATCACGACCCTTTTTGGTTTGGGGTCGTGACAAGTTGGTATCAGAGCCCTAGGTTACACAGGACTCAACGGTCATGAGCAGGTTTAGTAGAGTATTGCGGATCGGTACGGAGACGTCTGTACCAATCTTCGAGAGGATACGGAACTCTTAAGAAAACATCTCATTTTCTTGAATTATGTCGTTCCATTCTATTGATTCTGGAAATCTAAACTTCTGTTGTTTCATACTCTCACAGATGGTGAGGACACGCACTACTGATCAGGGTGACCAGACACCAGCTGGACCAGCGAGAGGTCGAGGCCGCGATTGAGGTTGTGGTAGAGGTAGGGGACTAGCCCGCGCAGCAGCCGGGGCAGTACTAGTTGATCCCCCTACTATTCAGGATCAGGTTCCCGCCGCGATTATTCCCGCGGGACAGGCTCCGGCACCGACAGTGCCCATTATCATTTCGGGTCTTCAGGAGACCCTGGCTTAAATCTTGACCGTCTGTACAAGCCTTGCTCAGGCGGTTGATGTATCTTCTACTGCCACTACATCTCAGGCCGGGGGAGGCACTCAGACTCCAGCTTCGCAGGCACCTTAGCAGGTTGTACAGGGCCTGCAGACACTAGGGGCAGTTCCAACCCAGCCGGCTATTCTAGTTCAGTACTTCATAGTGCCAGCTATGCTAGAAGATGAGCAGCGCAGGCTAGAGAGGTTCAGTAGACTTGAGCCTCCGCATTCAGCAGCCCAGAGGGCGAGGACGCCTAGGGTTTTCTGGATAAGTGTCAGAAGGTACTTCGTACTGCTGGGATTCTAGAGACCAGTGGGGTCTCATTTGCTACATTTCAATTTTTGGTGCTGCTTTCAGTGGTGGGAGTCTTTTGAGAGGCGTAGGCCTGTTGGATCAGCACCCCTCACCTGGCAGAAGTTCTCCAATATCTTTTTGGAGAAGTATGTCCCTCCATCCCACAGGGAGGAGCAGCGCAGGCAGTTTGAGCAGCTGCGTCAGGGAGAGCTATCGGTGATGCCGCATGGGATGCATTTCTCAGAGTTGGCTCGTCATGGTGATGAGTTAGTCCCTACTGATAGGGAGAGGATCGGGACGTTTGTGGATGGCCTAACTTACCAGCTCAGTATTCTGATGACTAGGGAGAGATTATCAGGTGCTACCTTGGAGCAGGTTGTTGATATTGCTCGAGATATTGAGTTTGTTCGCCATTAGGAGCGAGAGGAGAGGGAGGCCAAGAGCCCTTGTGGATCTGGAAGTTTCAATGGTACTCCTTCCAGGGGCAGTTTCAGCATAGTAGAGGCCACCCATTTAGGCCTCCTCAGCCAGTTCTCCCAGCTTATAGCAGTGCATCATCGGGGCAGGGTCCTCGCGGTTCTCATCCAGGCCGCTTATTATTCAGTGTTATCCCAACTCAGAGTTCATCTCGGGCACCATCTATTCAGGGTTCCTCCATGCATAGTTCTTCGAGTGGTTATGTTGGTTCCAGGGGTTCCCTTGGGTTCCCATCTCCTGCACCAAGGAGTTGTTATGAGTGTGGAGAGTTTGGGCATATGAGGAGGTAGTGTCCTCATCTTCTTGGAGGTCCATCTCAGCTGAGGATCCAGCCTTCGACTTCAGCTCCAGTTACTTCACCACCCACCCAGGCCGCTAGGGGTAGGAGTCAGTCAGCTAGAGGCCGCCCTAGAGGGGGAGGTCGAGCAGGTGGAGGTCAAACCCATTTCTATGCACTTCTAGCTAGGCCATATTCTATAGCCTCCGATGTAGTGATCACAGGTATTATATCAGTCTGTCACCACGATGTTTTAGCCCTATTTGACCCTAGTTCTACATATTCATATGTCTCGTCTTATTTTGCACATTTCCTGGGTATTCCCCGTGAGTCTTTAGTTACGTCTATTCATGTGTCGACTCCCATGGGTGATACTATTATTGTAGACCGTGTGTGTCGGTCGTGTGTGATATCTATTGGGGGTCTGGAGACCCGAGTGGACCTATTGTTACTCAGCATGGTTGAGTTTGATGTGATACTGGGCATGGATTGGCTATCTTCGTGTCATGCTATTCTTGATTGTCACGCTAAGACTGTGACCTTGGCTATGCCTGGAGTTCCGAGAGTTGAGTGGAGAGGTTCTACTGAGTATGCGCCTAGCAGGGTGATTTCTTACCTGAAGGCTTAGCTTATGGTCGAGAAGGGATGTTTATCGTATTTGGCTTTTGTGAGGGATGATAGTGGTGGGACTCCTGTTGTCTATTTTGTTCCGGTGGTACTTGATTTTTCGAATGTGTTCCCTGTAGACCTGCAAGGCATGCCACCTGACCAGGATATTGATTTTGGTATTGACCTGGTGCCAGGAACTCAATATATTTCTACTCCACCTTATCGTATGGCACCAGCGGAGTTGAAGAAATTGAAAGAACAGCTTCAGGAACTCCTAGATAAGGGGTTCATTCGGCTTAGTGTGTCACCTTGGGGTGCACCGGTATTATTTGTGAAGAAGAATGATGGTTCTGCGTGCATGTGTATTGATTCTCTAAGATTGACTTGAGATCCGAATATCATCATTTGAAGATTTGGGACTCGCACATCCCGAAGACTACTTTCAGGACCAGATATGGTCATTATGAGTTTCTTGTTATGTCATTTGGGCTGCCCAATTCCCCAGCAGCCTTTATGCACTTGATGCACAGTGCGTTCCGGCCTTATCTTGATTCCTTTGTCATCATGTTTATTGACGATATTTGGTATATTCCCGGTCTCGGGAGGATCATGAGCAGCATTTGAGAGTTGTGCTTCAGACTCTGAAGGAGAGAGAGTTGTATGCAAAGTTCTCGAAGTGTGAATTCTAGCTTGGTTCAGTTGCCTTTAGGTCCATGTGGTGTCTTCTGATGGGATCAAGTTAGATATGAAGAAGGTGGAGGCGGTGTAGAGTTGGGCTAGACCGTGGTCAGCTACCGAGATTCGCAGCTTCCTTGGTTTGGCAAGGTACTATCGCCGTTTCATAGAGGGATTTTCATATATTGCACCACCTATGACCAGACTGACTCAGAAGGGTGCTCAGTTCAGGTGGACTGAGGAGTGTGAGGAGAGCTTTCAGAAGCTCAAGTCAGCTTTGACTACAATTGCAGTGTTGGTTTTGCCTACTGGTTCAGGTTCTTATATAGTTTACTGTGATGCCTCTAGATTTGGCTTGGGAGCGGTGTTGATGCAGGACGATAGGGTGATTGCTTACGCGTATAGACAGTTGCAGGTGCATGAGAAGAATTACCCAGTGCACGATCTTGAGTTAGCTGCCACTGTTCATGCCTTGAAGATTTGGCACCATTATTTGTATAGAGTGAATTATGAGGTCTTCACTGTTCACCGTAGTTTGCAGTATCTGCTGAAGCAGAAGGACTTGAATTTGCGTCAGAGGTGATGGTTGGAGCTTCTCGAGGATTATGACCTCACTATTCTATATCATCCGGGGAAGGCCAATGCAGTGACCGATGCCCTGAGTCGCAGAGTAGAGAGTTTGAGGAGTCTAGCCTACCTTCCAACAGCAGAGCGGCCTTTAGCACTTGATGTTCAGGCCTTAGGGGGTCAGTTGGTGAGATTGGATTTATCATATCCCCCACGAGTATTGGCTTGTGTAGCCTCCAGGTCTTCTCTTTATGATCAGATTAGACCATGCCAGTATGATGAAAGGCACTTGCTAGTCCTTCAGGACAGAGTCCGTCAAGGTGATGTCAGGGATGTGACTATTGGGGATGACGGGGTCATGAGGATGCAGGTTCGTATCTGCGTACCCAATGTGGATGGGCTTTGAGAGTTGATTTTAGCAGAGCCTCATCGCTCGCGGTATTCCATCCATCCGGGTGCCGCGAAGATGTACCAGGATTTGAGACAGCATTACTGGTGGAAGCGGATGAAGAAGGATATTGTTGAGTTTGTAGCTCGGTGTCTCAGCTGCCAGCAGGTCAAGTATGAGCACCATAGGCCAGGTGGATTGCTTCAGAGGTTAGATATTTCAGAGTGGAAGTGAGAGCAGATCACCATGAACTTTGTAGTTGGGCTCCCAGGGACTTCGAGGAGATTTTATGGTATATGGGTCATTGTGGATCGGCTGACTAAGTCCATGCACTTCATTCCTGTTGGTACTACTTATTCTTCAGAGCGGTTTTGGAGAGCCGTGAAGAGAGAGTTGGGTACTCAGGTCGAGTTGAGCACAGCGTTTCATCCTCAAAATTGATGGGCAATCGGAGCATACTATTCAGATTTTGGAGGACATGTTGCGTGTAGTGTCATTGATTTTGGGGGTTCATGGGACAAGTTTTTGCCGCTCGTGGAGTTTGCTTATAATAATAGTTACCAGTCCAGTATTTAGATGGCTCCGTATGAGGCGTTATATGGTAGGAGGTGTAGATCTCCGGTGGGTTGGTTTGAGCCGGGTGAGGCTAGGTTATTGGGCACAGACTTGGTTCAGTATGCATTGGATAAGGTGAAGTTGATTCAGGAGCGACTTCGCACAGCGCAGTCTAGGCAGAAGAGTTATGTGGATCGGAAGGTCCGGAATGTGTCTTTCATGGAGGGAGAGAAGGTACTGCTGAAGGTGTCACCCATGAAGGGTGTTATGAGGTTCGGAAGGAGGGGAAAGCTGAGTCCCCGGTTCATTGGGCCTTTTGAGGTGCTTCAAAAGATAGGAGAGGTGGCTTATATACTTGCCTTGCCACCCAGCTTATCGAGTGTTCATCCGGTGTTCCATGTTTCGATGCTCTGCAAGTATATTGGTGACCCATCTCATGCTTTAGACTTCAGCACCGTGCAGCTTGAGGGTAATATGTCATATGAGGTAGAGCCACTTGCTATTTTGGGTCGTCATGTCAGGAAGTTGAGGTCTAAGGATATAACTTCAGTGAAGGTGTAGTAGAGAGGGCAGCCAGTGGGGAAGGCCACCTGGGAGACCGATCAGGAGATGCAAAGCAGATATCCTCACTTGTTTGAGACTCCAGGTATGTTTCTTGCCCCGTTCGAGGATGAACGTTTATTTAAGAGAGGGAGAATGTAACGACTCGGCCAGTAATTCCGTAGAATTTTCACATTGATTCCTATTTCTGCCTTGTTATGCATTGTTTAAGTTATTTATGATGTGTTCGAGTCGGGTGGTTCGGGTTTGGAGTGGTTGTACTGAGGATTGAGATACTTAGTCTCTTAAAGTAGCCTTATAGTTGTAAAGGTCAACTGGGAGGTGACTTTCGGTAAACGATCTCGGAATGCCGATTTTATGGCTCGGATAACTTCGTTAGGTGATTTGGGACTTAGAGTGTGTTCGAAATGTAGTTTTGAGGTCCGGTGTAGAATTAGGCTTGAATTGGCGAAAGTTAGTTTTTGGCGATTTCCGGTCGGCAGTGGAAAATAGGTTGTCGGGGTCGGAATGGAATTCCGGAGGTTGGAGCAGGTTCGTAATGCCATTTTGGATATGTGTGCAAATTTTCAGGTCAATCGGATGTGTTTTGGTTGGTTTCGGCAGCCTTGGTGAAATTTAGAAATTTCAAAGTTCATAGACTTGAATTTGATGTGATTTTTGGTGTTTTTGCGTTGTTTTGGTGTTTCGGGGGCTCGACTAAGTTTGAATGAGGTTATGGGACTTGTTGGTATTTTTGGTTGGGGTCCCGAGGAGGCTCGGGATGATTTCGGATTACCATTGGAGGATTTCGAGTTGGAAAATAGCAGCTGATGCTGCTGGTACTGGTGTGACCGCACCTGCAGATAGGGGACCGCATGTGCGGGCCCGCAAAAGGGGACAAGGCTCTGCAGATGCAAAAATTGGCTGGACCAGTGAAGGTCACAGATGCGGACGTGGGGCCGCACCTGCGGTGTCGCAGATGCGTAAATGGATACACATTTGCGGAAAATCGACTTTAAGTGTTTTCTCGCAGGTGAACACCTGGGACCGCAGGTGTGGGTCCGCATGTACGAGATTTAGGTCGCAGGTGCAGAAATCCCTGGGTAGACCATATAAAAAGGGTCATTTTGGTCTTTCTTTCACCATTTTCTTACGGGTTTGAAGCTTTTGAAGGGTTTTTGAAGAAGGAAATCGATAATGTTTTATTGAGGTAAGGATTTTGGACTTAAAACTCGTTTATATGTGATTAAAGGTCTGATTAGTGGTGAAATTGGGGGAAATCAGTGCTAAAAATGGGTAATTAGGGCTTGTGACTAAGAAACCTTACAATGGGAATTTGAGGGGTCATTTGGACTCCGATTTCAGTGTTATTGGTATGTATAGACTCGCGGGAGGATGAGGAATCTTGTGGTATAAATTTAATCGAGTTCCGAGACGTGGGCCCGGGGGTCAGGTTTGACCAATTTCAGGATTTTTGGGTAATTCTGATAACTTTTGAATGGGTTCCATTCATTGGCATATAATAATGATATAAATATGATTTTTGGTAGATTTGGAGCACTCGGAGGCCGAATCTAGAGGCAAAGGAACTGCAGACTAGTATTTTTAGCCGGTTTCGAGGTAAGTAACGATTGTAACTCTAGACCTAAGGGTATGAAACCCCGGTATTTCATATTATTTTGATAAATGAGGTGACACACATGCTAGGTGACGAGCGTGTGGGCGTGCACCGATAGGGATCGTGACTTGGTCCGTCCCATAGCGACTAGTAAGCCGTATAATTGATTTGAAATCATGAAATAACCTGTATTTTAGGTACTTATAATTATCTATGGGTTGTAAGCCATATTTGGGGCCTTGTGCCAATCGGTTTAGACCCTCAGGGGTATTTTTATACTATTCTCACACTATGTTATTAAATAATTTGTGAACTCAGTCAGGCTTGCTACTTGTCGCTATTCTCAGTGTTATTACACTGTTTAGAGTACTGTGAGGTATTTTGGGCTGAGCCCCGTGATGTTGAGATGAGTTGCCCTAGTGGCTTGAGAGGATGACTGAGTGAGGCCGAGAGCTGAGATTTGTGAGGATAGTGATGGATCGGGCTGCACGCCGCAGCAGATATTATATGGATCGGGGTGCGCGCCGCAACATATGTATATTGGATCAAGCTGCACACCGCAGCAACATAGTGCTTGGTTTGTAGGAGTCCCTCCAGGAGTCTGTACACCCCCAGTGAGCACAGTTGACTATATATATATATATATATATATTGGATTAGGCTGCACACCGCATCATATGTTATATGGATCGGACTGCACGCATCGGTGTATTTTAGGTGGATCGGACTGCACGCCGCAGCAGTTGTGTGGATACTTGGTCCTTATTGAGTGAGAGTGCTTAGTGTGAGCATAGAATACCGATAGTATAATTCACGAGTGACTGAGAGACCTTGTTATGAGTGATATTATGCCTGAAAGGCTGTTACATTGTGAAATTTACTGTTTTTCTCACTCTTCTTTATACTGAACTTTTCTAATAAAAGTTGAATTACTGTTTTTATGAAATTCGGATTTATAAAAGCTCGTCACTGCACTCAAGTTTTTAGTTACTTTGGTTACTTACTGAGTTGGCATACTCGCGTTACTCTCTGCACCTCCGTGTGCAGATCCAGGTACCGGGCCATCTTGCTAGTTGATTTCTTACATGCTTGGAGTTTGTTCGAGGATCGATGTAGCTGCTCAGCGTCCCCCTCTCATCTCCTTTCCTTTCCCAGCTCATAGATTTATTACACTTTGGATTTATGTTAGTAGCAATGTTATTGTCTTATACGTTGTATTTGTCGACTTAGATGCTCATGACAGTTGACTCCAGAGGCGGGTCGGTATTAGACTTTGATCGTTTGGGTTATTACCTTCTTGTTGAACTTGTCCTAAAAAGAAAATCTTTATCAGAATATGAGGATATATTTTCTTGTTGATTCCATTGTGATAGAGGGCTAGCCTAGTTTCACGATAAGCGTCATCATGGCCCTTGTTGGTTTGGGGTCGTGACAGCTGCTCCAACTCTCGGAATCACATTCTGACCCCGAAATCCCAAGAAGTCAACTATGGTCAAACCACTCCAGTTTCCAAACTTCAAATGTTCCAAGTCTACGGACCTCCAAGTTCAAATCCGGACGCACACCTAAGCTCAAAATCACCATACGAAGCTGTTGACATTATCCAAAACTTATTCCGGAGCCGTTTGCATAAAAAGTTCAAATTCTGGTCAAATTCCACCGCTTAAGCTCCTGAAACTAAAATCCTTCTTCTAATTCAACTACGAATCATCCGGTAACTGAATCCAACTATGCACGTAGGTTGATATACACAATGTGAAGCTGTTCACGACCTTATGCCATCGAGCGAAGCTTAAATTCTCAAAACGACCGATCGGATCGTTACATGAATATTGATATTATTTCAATTATAGGTGAAATTCTAAATGAGACTAATCAATTAAAACAACATATAAATGTATATTATATATTATATTAAAAGGAGGATAATGCAGCATGAGGTCAAGACATATAAAAATGTACAAAGTGAAGGATAGAGATAATTTGTTGATATTTACAATATTTATTAGTTTATAATAACTTTAGACTTTTGAAAATGCACGTAAAAATGGAATAAAAGTTTCGAGAAAAATTTTTAGGAATAAGAAAATAGATATTTATGTTATATTAAAAGGAGAGCAATTGAGAAAAAAAAATGTTAAGTCAAGTGACAAGCTAATAAAACGTAATAGAATAATAGTATAAAGTTTGGTAGATTAAGTAATAAAGAAATATTATGAACTGAAAGTAATTCGATGACTATAAGAATCCTTTTATAACCTCATAAGATTCTTTTATTGGGTATGTTCCCTTGGGTAACAAGAAGATAAATAGAATTTGATTCAACCAATATGATATAATATGCTCAAACTAATTAGATCACATGACATAATTCATATTCTTTAATATTATCCGTGTATCGCACGAGTACCAACACTAGTATAAATTAGGGAGAATGACACAATTACCCACAAAAACAAAATATATTTACTACTCATAGTAGTTTATGTGGGAAATTTTTTCTTTATTCTCCAATTCTTTTTTATTTTTATGCTTCTTTTCTTTTCTTTTTTCTTTTTTCTTTCTTTTCTCCTTATATTTTTTTTCGTTTTCTTCTTATGTTTTCCTTTTTTCCTTTTCTAATTTCATTTAAATTCTTTTTTTATATTCTTTTTCTTTTCATAATCTAGTTTCATTTACTGTTTTCACTATTTTTTTTATTTTTTTTTATACTATTACTATAGAAAATTTAAATTGTGTACCAATTAAATGTAGCTAATGCAATCAAAAAATATTAACTAACATATGATACCAGTATAGTATATAGCTATACTAACAGAGTATATAATTGTACGCAAAGAGTTAATTTTTTAAATTCAATTATTAAACTAAAATAATATCAGTTGTCAATAAAAAATCAAAAAATTCTAAAAGGATCTAATTGTAAGAGTATATCGTTATATTATATAGCATATTGTTATAAATAGAATTCTATTTAAGGTGAATGTCTATATTTTAGAGAGACTTAGGGATTTTACTTGGTGGCTAAGTCACTCTTTCCCTATAAATAGATGGGTCTTATTCCATTGTAATTCATCCCAAATTTCAATAAGAATTCTCTCTCTCTCTCTCTCTCTCTCTCTCTCTCTCTACAATATTGTTCTTCTTCTTTTATTGTTTCATAACACATTATCAGCACGAGATTCTAACCAATTGAGTAGAAACGTTGGGATTGAGTATAATGATTGTCAATTGTTCCGTGAACTTCCTTCATGATTAAATTCTAGATTTAAGGTAAGTATTTTACTTTATTTTTCTATAAATTATTGAAATTCTATAATTTGATTTTAAATACAAGAAAAGATAATACACTTTGATTATAACTCTTATAGAGTTTGCAAGAAATTATAATCCGAAGTGGTAAAAATTCTATGCATTGTCATGATCAAATTCATGTATGATTGTTGGCAAAAAATTGGAAACCCATCCCATTGAATTTGCTTCATTCTCATTCCCCTTAAGAGAATGTAATAGCAATATGTGATAAGTCTGAAAGAAGAAAAAATTATTATCGTGAAGGTATCAATGAATCTGGACGTGGCAATAGACGGAATTATAATCGTCATCATTGTGATAATGAGAATAATAAGAATTCTCAAAATAATCCTTCACTCTGTGAAAGTAATGTTTGTCATCGTTTTGACATGAGATTTTGTAAAGCACGTATAGATGATTATGGTCCATTCACGATGTGAATGTGACAACATCTGATTTATGAATGCATGTTCATTCTTGGAAGAATATGAATGTGCTAGTGGTAGTGAATATACCACACTCACCACTAAAAGGAGGTTTGAGATGAAATAAGAATACAATTTCATTATTATGGCATGAATGGTCATTGATCACGCATCTATTGTGATTATGCCAAAATATTATGGCAATGTGATTATTACAGGGCAAAAGTAATAGAAGTAACATATCTTGCCTATGATGATATCAACCATGACCATAATTGTATAACTTTACCCTTGAAAGAGATATTCACTATATGGATTTTGATGAATATGTGGTAGTACAAAATTAATTGAAAGCTCTAGAAGAGCCAACTATACTACTTTGGAGAAATAAAATCGATTATCAATAATATATTGTGTTGTCGCAAGTCTCAAAGAAACTTATTGGGTTTCTAAAGTATTCGCGAAAGCGGTTGGTTATATTGAGACTATAAATAAAGGAAAGATTTAATATCTTCTATTATACAACTTGTAGCGGGCTAATATATATGTGAAAAGCTACCCGCTTTATTCTCCAGCTTGTATTATATAAATAAAAGAATACCACAATAAAGTGGATGTTTATTGATATAAAACCCATATCATAATAAACTTGGAGTTTATTGATAATTGAACACGTCATGGTGTAAACCTTAACTTCATAAATATTGATAATTTATTTAGTTGACATAATTGGTTTAGCCATATCAATTTAAGTACGATGTACAAAAATAAAAGAGAATCCACATGGGTAAATATTAAAGAACATGAAAGTTCTTTACGAATTCTCTTATTTTGCTTGTTCTCGCAATTATTATACCAACTAAAATTGGGATTTAATCCCGTGAATACTGAAAATATCAAAGGTGAATATGGGCTCATTCACCTGCCATGTATACCACATAAGATGCATCTATGAGATGATTACATGTGCGATTATTACTAACCCTCAACCTAGTGTTTGCGAGGTAACTTTCTCAATAATTTAATTTAGAGCATAATTTCCATATTTTCTATTCAAGATAATTTATTTTGATAAGTTGGTTACATCACAACTGGTTTAGCAAAATAATTTATTGAGTGCCTCCACTTAATAGCTAAATTATTACTTATGAGAACAAAGTTATCTATATCATTTTAATATACGTTATATAAGAAAGTATATTACATTCTCTCCTCACAAGTGGTTCAAGATCAGGAACCAAATTATTCCATTTTATTATTATTGATGTGCGATGTATATTTTGATTAACACCATAACGCACAAAGATGGGTTCCCAAAGTTGAGGAAGCAAGTTATTTTTTCTAACATGAGGGGTAGAGATGATAAACATTTGAGAAAAGGTTACGCAAAATGAATTCTCAATTCTCTATAAGCATGATAAATGTGATAGCCAGAATTTTCAAGGTGCAACATATTCATTGGAGTTAATATGTGTGAATTATTCACCAAATCTCTGGCGATGTCAGCCTCCAAGAAGCTAGTTCACAAGATTGGGATGCGAAGGCTCAAGGATGTGAATTGATGCTCTCATCAGGGGGAGTTGATGCGCGTTGCACTCTTTTTTCCTTACAAGGTTTTGTCCCACTGAGTTTTCCTTGCAAGGTTTTTAACGAGGCAACCAAAAGGCGCATTTCTAAACATGTGTACTCTTTTTCCTTTTCTAGAATTTTTTTCCCATTGAGTTTTATTTTAATTAAGATTTTAACGAGGCACATTATTTGTTGAATAGACATTCAAGGGGGAGTGTTATAAATAGAATTCTATTTAAGGTGAATGTCTATATTTTAGAGAGACTTAGGGATTTTACTTGTGGCTAACTCACTCTTTCCCTGTAAATAGAGGGGTCCTATTCCATTGTAATTCATCCCAAAATTCAATATGAATTCACTCTCTCTCTCTCTTTCTCTATAATATTTTTCTTCTTCCTTTATTGTTTCATAACACATACTATAATATTGTTTTTTTTTTCTTTTTTTTTTTTTTTTTTTTTTTTTTTTTTTTTTTTTTTTTGCATTTTCAATTTTTCCTTCACGCTGGGTAAAAGCTTAAAGAAAATTAAAAGGAAAAAGGCAAGTGAATTTACGGGTAATAAGTGTACTATTTTGGTATATTGTATACTATTACAACATACTGTTACAATATATTGTATATTATTACAGTATACTATGACAATGTATATTGTTGCAGTATAACTATATACTCTTATAGTATATTGTATACTGTAGCGATATACTATTAGGTAACTGTGTTCTTATTCGATTATTACAATATACAGTTGCAGTATACAGTAAACTATAATAGTATACTATTGCAGTATAGCTATATACTCCTACAACATATTGTATACCGTAGCTGTATGCTATTAGATAGTTGTGTTCTTCTTCGATTTTCAGCTGAAAATTTCAATCTCAATCACCTTAAATCAATTCCAAATGCTATCAAATTTCAGCATGAACTTCCATAAGGTACTACAAGCAGTATTTAACAGTACCCACTTTGAATCAACAAGAAATCTTCAAAATAAAAATTTTAAATTCAAGAGCTTCAAGCCCAACAATGGTGAATATTCAAATACACATAAAAATTCAGATCCGAGAAGCTTACTTGAAGGTACTATAATTAATATTTTATAGCACCCACATCGAATCAAACAATAAATCTTCAAAATAAAATTTTAAATACAGGAGCTTCAAGCTCATTAATGGTGGATCTTCATACACACACAAAAATCAGAGCTGGAAAATTATATAACTTCAAAAACACATGGGTTCAAAAATACAAATAAATACAAAATAAAATACTAACATAGAAAGAGAATTTTGGAGTGAAACTCATGTACAATAATATTGAAGATAGAAATAAAATCTGAAGAAAAATTCACAAGTCAAATCAATAACTACCGTGTGAAATATGATTTCTCATGGTTTGGCTATAAGATTTTTGAAATGAAAGAAATAATCGAGTGGAATAAACTAATGCATGGGCAGGTAAATAGTTTGGGCGCATGAGTAGGAAAAATAAATAATTTGCGTAAACATTAAAGGTAAATAGTTTGGAATTAATGAGTATAAAGTGATATTTTCTCTAAAAATTATTAGAAGAGAAGTATTACTTTGCAAAAAAAAAAAAAAAAAAAAAAGAAAAATAGTGACGCCACTGTATCGTTTCTCGACTATAACGACTTGACTCCATTATATCAAAATTGTAATATTACGTATTATTTAACGGAGACAGACAAAATATCAACTTCAAACGTGACTTTCATAAAACCTTAGTCACCAGTGGAGATCACCAACTATAATAAAATAAACCACAAAAAGTACAAAAATAATTCATAACATCCTTTTCACCTAATATGTTCCAGTGTCATGGTAAACACTTGTATCTAACATCGTTACAACAAACAAATTTAATGGACGCATGTCATATTCCACCCTCTTTCACCCACTCACTATATTTGATTAGAAAATAGGAAAGTTCAAATAACAAAGTAAAAGTAAGCTTCTTTTCCTTTTTGTCTCTCACTCGGTAACTTGCACTCCCTAATCCCTATGAGATTCAATTAATTGAAATTTGAATAGAAAATTTTCACTTTATTTCTAAGGACAGAGGAATACTTATCACTTACCTAACTTTTCACGAGTCGTTTAGTATGATAGATAAACAAAAATAATTCTGGAATACAAATTTAGTATCGCCTTATCCCTTGTTTGATTATCAATAATAATTATGAAATAAGTTATTCCAGGATTAAAAATAATACTGAGATAACTTATACCTGCCAAATGATGAAATAGTAATCTCACAATAAGTTAACCTACGATAAACAAAAAAATTAACAATTTCAGAATTAATATAATATAGGAGTACCAAACAATTAATAAAAATAATATTATGATAATTAATCTCAACATATCAATCTCAATATAATTAATTCCAACATAACTTATCTTAAAACCAAACCATCCTCGGAGTTTTAAACTAAACTTTAGGGATTGATAATGTTGATTATTACGTATGACGTGGGCATCTGGAAAGCCTTTAATATTTTATTCGTCATTACTCTTACACGTGTCCTTAATCGGACGATTACAAGGTCACGCATCGTTGGAATGATGTAAGACAAGAGCTTAATATTAACCAATGGGTAGTCTTCTCCTGTTTTCTTTGTTTTTGGTTTTGACTAATAAGATACGACGCGTGTGTAAATTGTGTATGGTGGTCCACAATATACTATTTGTGGGCTCCTCCCAAGCAAAACATTTCTGGCCGACACTACTTTGAGACAAAAGCAGATAGTGATTTTTACAATTAAAATGGTGAAAAGGGTTTTCTGAAATTCTTTTTTTCAGTTTTCTATTTTAAATTGAAAGCTTTGAAAAGTTTTTCACTTCTATAAAAACGCAAAATCATTTTTTTTACGGTTTTTAGACTGGAAATTTTAAGTAGGCGTTTAGACATAAGAATTGTGAAATTCGAAAAAATAGTGAAAAAAATTTTCAAGTGAAAATGGTATTTGAATTTAGAATTGTGTTGGACATAAATTTCAGTTTGAGTCTTTTTTTGAAGTTTTGTGGAGTGAATTTTGAAAAACAGTTTTTTGCAATTTTTCAAATTTTCGAAAATTTCCAAAATGCATTTTCAAGTGAAAATTGAAAATTTTATGAACAAATGCTGTTAAAAAAAAAGTGAATTTTTTTTGAAAAAATCTTCCATCAGATTTTATGTCCAAACGGGCACTAAGTACCTCCGGAGTAGTTTTTCAGTTGAAATATTTAATAAGTGTATTACTTAGAATGTTAATGTATGTTTATGTACTTTTGTGATGGCCGATGGGTCTTCGATTGAAATTCAACATGCCAACAATCACACCTCTGGCAATGCTGTAAAAGTTCTTGTGCATTTTTATGTCTAATTCGTTGTGAAAGCATTGATTTCTGTGGATTGATTGAGAATTTATGCTAGGTTTTGAAGAACATCGAAAAAGAAAAAAAAAAAAAAAAAAAGGAGGAGAAGCAGATATTTTTTATTAACT
>ML344396.1:0-19832 GCA_005239505.1 Nicotiana paniculata | reverse complement strand
AAAAAAAAAAAAAAAAAAAAAAAAGGAGGAGGAGAAGCAGATATTTTTTATTAACTCTGTTAGGAGAGAAAACGTTTCTTGTCCTTTCTTTTCTCTTTCTTGATGTTCTTCAAAACCTAGCATAAATTCTCAATCAATCCTTGGAGATTAATGTTTTCACATTCGTAGTAACCTCTACTATGTAAACAATTTGAATAGAGAATTGAATTTCAATCTATAGATGAAAAACTTTAATTATTAGAGAAAATGTGCGTGAATATTAAAGTTATTGTATGCTGTAGTTATTATAGGGAGAATGTGCATGCGGATAGTACAACGAACATATAAAAAACATGTGCTCTAAATATTACACTTCCATTTATGGATCTTGATAATTACAGATGAGATGAATGCCTCATTGTAGTCTTGGTTTTTAGTTTACCTTTTGAATTACGTATACTTCTTACCATTTTTATAAAACTAAAATAATTTTTCAATGCTAAATATTCAATATAGCTAACGAGTGACGGTGTGATATCATTATTTATCATTTTATTTATCGCAAGAATTTTTTTTTGGTATGGTTAAAACAGTCTAAAAATAGTCTTAACGTGGTGTGATATTATTCGTTTTAGGTAAACCCGCATAATTTTTTCCTAAAGGACTCACCATTAAGAGTATCCAACATCTTTTCAACTACCAATATGGAATTTCATTCGCACGCCCAATAACCTTTACTTTGTGCCACCCACATATCGTCAGAGTATTTATGGCAATCAAAACCTACAACTAGCCGGAGCGGTTCAAGGATATGCAATACCTAAAGCCAAAGTTTAATATGAGGCAAGAAAGTTATAGCATCTGTTTTTATTTGAAGTATACTCTTCTAGCTTTTTGAAATACAAAGTTGTTAATAATCTTTTTTATAATCGATTTTCTCTAATTATTCTTATTCAATTGATAATATAGCTAACTCATTTAATCTTTCTTGAGATATTGTTAATCTTAAGATTTTATAGAGCAATAGAAGTATAAAATCATTGGAAGCTTAACAGTATTATTGAATAGTGGAACTAATGAAATCTTGGAGAAAGAAGCGAGTAAGAATATTAAAGAGAAAGACAGAAAATATGTGGGGGTTTCTGAAATATGAAGAGATTGGAAAAAAGAAAGATTGACTTGAACATATTAAGAAAGGGAGAATAAATTTTTTATACATTATCTAATAAAGGGGTAAAACTGAAACGTTGAGAAAATTATTCATCTATCCATTTTTAAATATGTCAAATTATTATTTTATTTATATATCTCAAGGGCTCTATTTCTTTTTATATTAAAAACTCTGACTTTTATATTAAAAGTACTAGATATTATTTTTTAAATATCTATAAACCTATTATTTTTAAAAATGGAGCCCCTCAAATTTGGGGGCCTAAGGCACAAGCTTTACTCCTCATCACATTAGAGCCGGCCCTGGCAATTAGTTTCTTCTTGTGTACGCGTCTCTGAGCTCGTAAGAGTAAGTAAATCAAGTCCGATATTTTTAACATGGTGTGATATGATCCGCTTTAGGCCAGCCATCATAGTTTTCTCAAAATATCATACCATTAAGAGTATCTAACAAATAATATGTAAGTTCTCAACCTTTTCAAATATCAATGTGGGACTTTCTTTACACACTCAACAACTTTATTACAAAAATACATGTTATAGTAAGTTGACCTACACTAGTTATATAAAAAAAATTAAACTGATAACGTATATGTAACTCTTCAAAAATACTTCCAAAAGAACCATTTTTACAAAAATACTTATTAAAATAAACATTTTTGAAATATTGTCTAAACATGGCTATTAAGTCCTCAATGCAACGTACTACACTAATTTCTTGCACTCTCATTCCTTCCTTCGTGGAGTTACTATTCCTCCGTGCATGTGTGGCTCATATGACTGGACCATCGATCCTTAGATTTTTATTTATCTTTTCCACTCGTTCGTTAGATTTGATCATATCACAAAATCAAGATTATCTAATTAATTCTTTCCCTTTTCCCCCTATAATTATTTAGTACTTAACCCCACCACCTCCACTATTATTACTCACACCAAATACACACTAAAAACCAAAAACCCCAAAAGTAGAAAAATCTTGATATGTTGAATTATCAAAGACCTAGTGCCATAGCAAGTAGTAGCAGAGAAAGTCTTGTTGAAGAACATAATCATGATCAAGAAGAAGAACAAATCAGAGATATCTATGCTCTAACCCCACCAAGGCCTCCATCAACAAATCGTGGCCGTCGAAGAGAAACTTGGGAAACTAATAGCCATAGATCATCCACAAATTTATCAACAGCCAGTACAGAAATAGCATCAAGTGAGAATTTCTCAACCATGAGTAGAGAATTCAATGCTTTAGTTCTTGCAGGATCTTCAATTAGCAACAACCATGGTAGCGACAACGACAACAACATCAACAACAATAATAATAATAATAGCAATAGTTTGGGAAGAATTGGTGAAGATGATTATGAAACAATTGAGGAAACAAATCCTTTAGCTATTGTTCCAGATAATTATAACCCTTTGAATTTGGACAATATTAATAATCCTTCTTCTAGAGATCTTGTGGTCACTGGGATTAGTGGGATTAATTCTATGAGTGGAGTTAGCCATGGAGAAGTTAGTACTGTTCAAAGGGTGAAAAAAGAAGAGGTTGAATCAAAGATTAGTGCATGGCAAAATGCTAAAATTTCAAAGATTAATAACAGGTTTAAGCGTGAAGATGCTGTTATTGTTGGCTGGGAAAGTGAAGAGGTCCAAAAAGCTACTTCTTGGATGAAGAAAGTTGAGGTACGTTACATCAATTTGGTTTATGAAATATCTTTTCTTGTTTTACTTTTTACTTTTTCCTTTATTTGCTCTTCCCAATCTTTTTACATTGTGTTTTCCAAATTTCTTCAAACCTCCAGTTGGTTAATTTTTCTGGTCATCTTTAGTTATGCTTTCTTCAACACTAGCTCAAATTTTCACCGAGCTTATTATGGATTTAGAGTTTATTTTACTCTATTTGTAAATTGATTATGAGTTTATATGTTATCGTAAAGTCGTTAACTAATTGAGATTTGACTTTGACAATAAAATTATAAGAAAATTGGTTGTCAAATAATATTAAGTTGTTCATTCTAATCAGCTTAATTTGCAGTAGTCTGCGTGATTGCTAAAAATCAGGAGCCCTTATTTTTTCACCTACGATATATTGACTGTGCACATGATTGGTCCAGTTTTATACACCACTAATTAATTGGAGGTTGTAATGATGGGGAGAATATGGTTAGAATTTGGATGCTAAATGAGTCCAATAATAGTCTGACTGCCCCATTTGCACTGCCCTTCTACGATGGGAATTCTTAAATTTAGTAATATATTAGGAGTCAAACGCTTGGTAATTCTAGTTTAGTTTAGCTACTTTATAAATAATCTCTGTGATTTGTAAACCTTAATTATCTTTTAAATGTTGCCTATCTGTATCGTTGCACCCTTATCTTGTAAATCCAAATTTGTAACCTCTACAACTATCACATGACTAATGAAAATTTTCGGGAAGCATTACGAATTTTCAGTAATTAGTTATTATGCAACAAAGATATGGTTTCTTTGGCCAGCTCATTCTCCAATTTGAAAAGGATACACAACCTATAACCAACAATCAAAAAGAATATTATACTATTAGTGTCAACATGTCATTAGGTTTTCTACTTGATTTTTCAAGTTACAAATTTCACTTATTATAACTAGTTTCAAGTATTTATCTTTTGGATAATTTGATAGTATAAAGTTTACTTCAACTATCCGTGCATGAAAGTTAAAGTCGTTAGGAAATTGTGACAGAATAATTGAACATTTCTTCAATTGAAATACATGCGCAACAGAATATGGGACTAGCTTCTTTTTCTAAGCTTCTTCCCTTTTCCTGGTTTGGTGTGTGGATCGAGAATGTTCACTAGTTTCTTTCTTTTCTTTTATTTATTTATTTATTTATTTATTTAGCGTCTTTTTTCTTTTTGTTCTTTTAGAGGAAGCTGGAGGAGAAGAGAGCAAAAGCCCTTGAGAAGATGCAGAATGATATAGCAAAAGCAAGGAGAAAGGCAGAGGAAAGAAGGGCATCTGCTGAAGCAAAGAGAGGAACAAAAGTTGCTAAAGTTCTTGAAATTTGCAACTTGATGAGAGCTGTTGGCAGAGCTCCCGCTAAGCGTTCCTTCTTTTAATTCATGGAATTAGTTTTTTTTAGTATTAGAAAAACAGTTTGTAAAATATATTTTTTGAAATTTTACTAATACTCTAATATGTTAGTCTATAGGATCCCTTCTCTTTTTGATTAGTCTATAGGATCCCTTCTCTTTTTGAAACGATAGGGTACCCCTATTGACGTAAAATAGTAGTACTAGATGCAAGACTTTCCAAAAAAAAGAAAAAGAAAAAGAATTTGTGTTTGCTTGAAATATCGCATTGAGCAAGATGAAGTCATGTTAAATCTTTCCTCTTCAGTGTATTATAATATAGTGAGAATTTTGTGTGATTTGTACAGATTTTTGGAGGTTACATGCATTCTAACGAGCTTAATTAAGAAGATATGTGAATTTAGAATTGTTATGCTTCCCTCTTGCTTTCTATTTAATTTAGATCGTCGATGATGCTGAAAGGTCTGTCTTGTGCCTTCAACTTTCAACAATAGAATGATCTTACTCTACAAGTCTAGAGATCTTGGATTTTATATTTTTTGGGGTGCTCTTGGAAAGGCGTTATCGAAATTTAGAATAATAAAATGAAGTCTCGTGAAGAGAAAAAGGAAAACGATTTGTAAGGCCATTATTCACTAAAGCATGCAATACCATAAACTCATAAAGAAGACTTTTAGTTAAGACTATTTCTAATAGCATTTGTATTATATACGGTGATAACGTTAAAATATTTTACTATTAAGGTTTGTATACGGACGAAATCGTATTCGTGGTACACCCCGGTCTTCGACAAAATAAGGCAAGCTCGAGACATGATAACGGGGGACCAAAATCGAGGGGTCAGTCTCATCGAGTCAGAATTCAGGGGCATAACGCTCGACCTCGAGAATTTCGGGGTCACTGTTTGGGATCGGCCCTAGCTTTGAATGACTTCGAGAAACATTGTATAGCAATCAAGCACGGCCAACAGAAGGCCGTAACATCCGTGATCGGCCGGATATTGCAGCGTGGATCTCGGCACGTATCGATGAAGGACCGAAAATCAATTAATTAGAGGATTTTTACCTTTTATAGAGTTATACCCAGAGTACGTAGGATTCCCCTACTATATAAAAGGGGTTTGATAATTCATCAAACACATTATAACAAGCACTCCAAAGCAATATATCAGTATTTTCTCTATTATTTGCTTTCTTGTTCTTGTTTGTCAGTGCTGACTATAGCGAGCCTGGATCGAGGGAGAATATTTCATTAAGGCTTGAACTATCTTCCTCGAGTGGGTTGAATCTTTTATCTTTGTTTATTTAATTTGACTTTATTAATCGCCTCGTATCAAATAAATTCGCTTATCATTAAAACCACTTACAAATTCAATTGTTATCCGATTTTGAGGGTAAACAAGATTATTTAATATGTGCTCTATATAATCTAGGAATATTAGTTACTAATTTAATTAAATTACCGATTAATGTTATCATAAAAATGTATCTATAGTTATCTAATAAGTGATTTAATTATGAAAGTATTCTATATTATTTGTTAGTGTATTTATAACTTGTTAAAAAACTAAGCTCAAAGTAACAATATAGAATAAGAAAAACATGTCAAGAGATATAGACAGAAAGAGATGAGAGATTCTTATTTCTTCCATGTATTCAAGTGTATTACAAAATGACTTCTCATCCTATATTTATAATGTAACGACCCGACCAGTCGTTTTGGACTCTAGCGCGTCGTTCAGTAGTTTGAGGTCATGAGTAGCTTCACTTCAGGTATTACGACTTGTATGCCTCGTCGGAATTGAATTTCGAGAAGTTCGGAGTTGATTTGGGAAGAGAGTTCTCATTACAGAAGCTTTAAGTTGGAAGAATCGACTAAGGTTGGATCTCTGAGTAAACGACCTCGGAATCGGTACTTGAAGGTTCCAGCAGGTTTGTATGATGATTTCGGACTTGGACGTATGTTCGGATCGGGTTTTGGATGACCCGAGAGCGTTCAACGTCTATTGTGGAAGTTGGTATTTTGGAAGAAATTCATGAATTTGGGTTGAAGTGCATTTCAGTGTTATCAATGTCCGTTTGGGATTCCGAGTCTGGGAGTAGCTCCGAATGGTGATTCTGGTGTTGGGAGCGTGATCAGAAGTAAATTCGGAGGTCCGTAGGTCATTTTGGAGTCATTTGGCTAAAGTTAGAAATTTGAAGAATTTTGAGAAGTTTGACATGAAGTGGACTTTTTGATATCGGGGTTGGATTTCGATTCCGAAAATAAGAGTAGGTCCATAATGTCAAATGTGACTTGTGTGCAAAATTTGAGGTCAATTGGACGTGATTTGATAGGTTTCGGCATCGAACGTTGAAGTTGGAAGTTCTAAAGTTATTAAGCTTGAATTTGAGTGCGATTCATGGTTTTGGCGTTGTTTGATGTGATTTGAGGCCTCAAGCAAGTGTATATTATGTTTTGGAACTGGTTGGTGTGCTTGGACGGGGTCCCCGGGGCCTCTGGTGGATTCCAGATGGCCAACAGATCGAATTTGGCCTTATAGAGGTGCTGAGGCTGTTGTCTTCTGGTGTAAGCGCACCTGCGAGGTTTTGGCCGCAGGTGCGGAGCCGCAGAAGCAGCCTAGGAGTCGTAGAAGCGGGCAGGAGAGAAGGTGTGATGGAAGATCCACACCTGCGAAGGCGCATATGCGGAAAAGAAGGACGCAAGTGCGGAATGCGCATGTGCAAGGCTTTGGTCGCACGTGCGAGACTGCAGATGCGGCTGGTTGACCTGCGAAGTCAGCTAGGTTGGTTGGAGGAATGCGCAAGTGCAAGGCTTTGGTCGCACGTGCGAGACTGCAGATGCGGCTGGTTGACCGTAAGTGTGAAAATCGGGTTGGGCAGAGTGTTCTTTTATAGCGAGGGTTTGACTCATTTTCACCATATTTTCTCCTGGGAAGCCATTTTGGAGCAACTTGGGAGTGCCATTTTTATCAACAAATATGAAGTAAGTGGTTTATACTAGTTTTGAGTTAAACACATGATTATATATGGATTTGAACATGGAAAATTAGTGAAAACTTGGGAGTTTGGTAGAAAACCTAGAAATTGATATTTTTGGATTTTGACCACAAAATTGGACATGAGATTTGGAATAAATTATATAGTTGAGTTCGCGAGGTTATGGGTAAAGTTTATCTTCAAAAATTTTCAGAATCCGGGCACGTGGGACCGATGGTGATTTTATCGACTTTTTGAGCTGAGTTGGGAAATTGGTTAAATTGAATTGTTATGAGTAATTGAGTATACATTTATGGGTTTGCATGATTATTGACTAGTTTTGGAGCGTTGGACATCGGCTAGAGTTGTTAGAAAGGCTTGGAAGCCGGCTATAGAACTTCAGAGCGAGGTAAATCTCCTTTCTAAACTTGTAAGAGGGAATTGTCCCCATAGGTGAAATAATTAATTATGTGCTTCTATTTGTGGGGGATACGTGCGCACGAGGTGATGAGTGTCCGTACGTAGCTACTAATTATGCCTATGCCCGGGTAGTTTTAGGCTCACATCATGTCTTGTTGATATTATTATTGATTTATGTTTATTTTTTGCTTTGAGAAGGTGGATTGAGTATGCTTATTAAATAATCTTCAAAGGAGTCGCAATTGTTTTAAAAATGGGGATCTTGAAAGTTTTCATTGAAATTTCATATTTTGAAAAGAACGGAAGAATACTTTAATACTTTGAGATATCTATATATTTACCGCGTCGCTGGTATGATTCGCGAGCGGAGGTAATTCTTTTAAACTATATTTTTACTGCGTCCCAGGTATGATTCGCGAGCGGGGGTAATTCTTTTAAACTATATTTTTCCGCGTCGCATGTATGATTCGCGAGCGGAGTAATACTTATATTTATATTTGACCGCGTAGCATGAATGATTTGCAAGCGGGGTAATACTTTATATTTATGTTTGACCGCGTCGCATGGATGATTCGCGAGCGGGGTAATAAATGCATCTATGGTTCGCGTCGTTCGACCCTCGGTAGTGCACAATTTACATTTACGTTGGATCGGGCCGAACGTCCTCTGTGGTATTTATATATTATAATAGTACTGGAAGTCCTTTATTTAACTGGTGTAAATTTACTATTTAGTGAATACTTGTTTAAAAGAAGGAAGTGGTTTAAGCTCTTAAATATGGTGAAGACTCGTTCAATTACTTCTTGTTATGAATTTTATTATTGTATATCATGCTTAATTAGAATTTTATATTACCATATTGTTGGCCTTAGTAAGTGTCTAAGTCGACCCCTCGTCACTACCTCTTCAAGGTTAGGTGGGATAATTACTAGGTACACGTTGTATTCGTACTCATACTACACTTGCTGTACATTTTGATGTATAGGTACATGTATGGATAGTCTCCTTGTGGGCACAGCGGCGTGGTTGGTACGGGGACTTAGGTGAGCTGCATCTTATGAGACGATCTGCAGCCAGCAGAGTCTCCTTCAGATGTATTGTATTTTCTCTTCTGTCTAGTTTGTATTCCGGACAGTTATTGTATTACATTTTAAATTCCTAGAAATTGCTTATGCACTTGTGACACCGGGTTTTGGGATGACTATGGGATTTATTCATTATTTGAATTTGTTAAAGATATTTTTTTTACTCAGTGGAAGTTCACTATTTACTATTTAATGTATTGAAAAGAAATGATTTCAAAACTACTATAATGAGAATTTGATTAACTTCTTGGTGTTGGCTTGTCTGAGAGTGGTGTTCGGCGCCATCACGAACATTAACGGATTTTGGGTCGTGACAACATGGTATCAGAGCACTATGTTCCCTTAGCTCTCACGAGTCATGAGCGAGTCTAGTAGAGTCTTGCGGATCAGTACAGAGACGTTTGTAATTATCTTTGAGAGGCTACAGGGCTGTTAGGAGCACTTCCCTTCTTGTTTCCTCATCGTGCGATTTGATTCCTTTGAGTCTTGTGCCTATGTTTCTTTCCTACTCAATCTTACGCGAAACTCTTGCTATAAATCGGGGATTTGAATAATTGTAATGGTACTACAAATATGGTGCAGTATGTTTCTCCATGCGTGGTTGTTTGGGGCTATTATCGTCGCCTTGCGGAAGGATGTTCTGTCATCTCAGCTCAGTAGCTATACTTTTGAGAGCTTTGAGGCTATGCACATATTGCAATGATGCTTATGAACATTCATCGCGCAGTATTGATGTGATGGTAGGATGCTTGCCTATGTGTCGGGACAGTGAATGACTTGAAAGGAGGTTTACTTAGAGCACGATTCAGAGATTCTGTATTTTGTTTCCTGTAGAGGAAAGTCAATCAGACTATAAATGTTCAGGTTTGAGACTTGGTGTTCTCAACTGTGGTGGAATTTTTATCGGCGACGTGGTGTTGTCGTCTTCGATTAAATGTTTTTCCCGGTGTTATGATCTTATTTAGTTCTCCTTTAGGCGGGATATTGTGAAATTGTGTCAGGGAAGCGGCTGTCAGAGATGGCGGTGTGCGATGGTTCAGGATCGGATCGGTGTTTCTGATGTTAGCAGCTCAGGAAGGAGGATCTTCGAAAAGGGTGGAAGTTAGTAGCGATCTATCAGTTCAAGTGCTACAGAGATAGATATTGATCTAAGGCAACAACTGAGCAGCAAAGGATGAGGGAGGACTGTGGGAAGTGTCGGGCGGTGGTTAAACTTCTGGAAGGCCAAACGTGAGAAGCAGGAATCAAATGGTTGCTTAGAGGAGTGGGTCTGACCAAAGTGGGAGAGTGGTGGAGTAGCATATGGGTTTGGAATAATTTGGGAATTTTAGTGGACGGTGATTGGTCCTACGGGCTTAATTTTAGTTATTGACTATTATACGACGGGAGATTGGATGCCACAGAAAGGAGTTTCTTGGTATGAATAAGGATACAACGTAACTTTGAATTTGGAAAATATTGTCGTACATTTAAGTTGAGGTCCATAAGGAGTGATCAGACTATGTACATTGGGTGCATGAGAAGGGGCTCAAGATCGGTTATTGATGTCATAGTGATTGTGCAGTGCAGCTTCGTCGGGAAATGTCGGCAGGTAATTTGCACAGGAGGGATATCTCCTGTAAGCAAGTCAGCGGTCGCGTGGTTGACGGAGTTTTTGCAAAAAATTATGCCGACTACCCAGTAAGAGGTCGAATATGTGAATGCTACTAGAGATTTAAAGTGTTTGTGAAATGCTAATGGAAGGATTTCGAGAAATTTGGCGACTTGGTTGTGCAAGATCAGTTCACCAATGAAGAAAGCATCCTGGTGGATTCCAGAGTTGTGTAATAATAACTTCAAGTTAAGGGGGAGAGTCCCACCGCCTATGATTGGGTTGCATGGTTATCTATTTGTGTTTGAGTTATCAGAGTATTGGTGAGTTAATACAGCTAAGGAAAGAGAACATAAGTGGTAATTTGAGCAAAGGAATTGATAAAAGTTGTCCTTATTGACTCATGTTTGGGCTTTGAGAAGATTCAGGATTTATGCTTCGTACAGAGGTGATTTACAAGGGGAGCGATTCAGCCGGGTGCTTCATTGAGATGGGTGTTCATGTGCTAATGGAGCCTTGGAGTTGATTATATTCGGGACCAAGCTAGAGTGGGTGACTCTCAACAATGGTCCCGGTAAATTCAAAGGTCAAAATGCGGTGCCTAAGGATTTCAAGCCCGTGATATGGTTAAGAATCGAGCTTTTGCAGCGGATTGTGATAAGAGGCTTGGAATGTTCTATGATATCTTTGGCTTGCAGTTTAGCATTCGGAGGAATGAGAGGAAATGGCTTCGGATTCATAAGAGAATTATCATAATGTGTGTATCACTCGAAGATGCGGATGTGTGTGCGATAAGGGCATGAAATAATTCATGAGTTTGGAGACAGCATGGTCTCGTGATGCAAGGCCACTCAGGAAGAGTGCATATTAAGTTGTTATGTGTTGACTCGAGTTATTATTATTTGTGAGTCAAGTTAAGGATAAGTTAGAAGAAGTCGTATCAGTTATCCACGATTGAATTGGCGGATGACAAGTATGTGGCGCGCACTGATTTTTTTTGGATTGAACTAGGTCCTCTCCGCGGCAACTAATGAGTTGCATATTTTTCTCAAAACCTTATGTTAAATTATGTTCTAAAGATTGTTGAAATATTTGGGCTATAAGTCGTGTTTGGGGCCTCGTGACGATCTGTTTAGACCCCTTGGGGGCTTGTTACTGCTGTTATTCCTCACTATTTGTTGATGATTTCACTCAGCCGCATTGTGCTTACTGTTTTCGAAACTCAGCCTGATTTACACTACTTGAGATTTCAAAATGATGTTTTGGGTGGAGAACCCTGTTTTACTGATTCGTCCGAGGGGCTTTTGAGTGGTTCTGCTGAGTGAGGCCGAGGTCCTGATTGTGAGGTGCTGAGTGATATTAGCGCTTGGGCTGAAGGAGCCCCTCCGGAGTCTTTACACACTCCCAGTGAGCGCAGAGAGTGCCGAGTGCCGAGTGACGAGTGATTGGGAGGCATGAGTGACTGTGAGGTGCTGAGTGACTGATTATGAGTGACTGTGAGGCATGCCCGAGGGGCTGATTATGATACATGTTTTGCCCGAGGAGCTACTTATGATTTTACTACTTTCACTCTGAGCTTATGAAATATGTTTTTCCCGAGGGGACTCTATATGATTCATTTCATTTTCATACTAAATCTTTCGATTTGACGTTGTTGAAAATATACATTCTTCAAAGGATTTTTCTGAAGTTGGTTTTAAGGCATGATGATTTCATATGTCTATGTTATACTGTTGGAAATAAAGGTCGTGCATCTTGTGATTTGATGACATTGATTTTATGTGTTTCTTGCTGCTCAGACCTGATTTATTTTCATTACTACTGAGTTGGGGACTCACATTACTCCCTGCACCTTGTGTGCAGATTCAGGTGTTAGGGCAGGGTGAGCTGTCTATCTGTTCTAGAGATTCTCGGAGGTTTGCGAGGTAGCTGCATGCGTCCGCAGTCCTGCTCCCTCCCCTGCTTACTATTATAGAACTTATTTTTCGTTGAGTTGTATATTTTATGTAGATTCTCATGACCAGTGACTCCGAGTTCTTGGGGGTTGTATTTAATATCCCGTATAGCTTTAATTGTTTTATAAATGTTTAAAGGGAACCTTTATTGGTAATCGGTATAGTAAGGATGTAAATGAAAGCTTATTATGATTCGAGTTTGGGTTTTGGCTGTCCTAGTTCCATGATAGGCGCCATCACGACTTGCCTGGATTTGGGGTCGTGACAATGTGATTATTACAAAGATAAACAGCTAGTACATCCATTTAATGCCACGGTACGAGCTTGTACTATTTTGCGTACTTGGCCATCTTTAACCACGTGCCTTTTGGGGATTTCCCGATTTTCTATGATGGCCTTCGATTTACACCGCCTCGAGGTCGAGAATCCTCGACTTGCCTCCTCGATGCCAAAACTCGAACCCCGTCGAGCCTTCTGAGTGCCGTAATGATCATAAAATCGGGCTCTCTGATTTTATCCATATACAGATAGTCCCTGCGTTTCTTAGAATGAAGTGATTAGAAATGGTCTTTAATTCTTGCCTCTTCGATATCCCTATTATGATGTGAGTCTCATCAGAGCATTAAATGACGTGACATAGAAATTTGCACAGAGGTGGCCATCAGCACGATTCTCGAGAAGCCCAGGAACTGGTATTGGTTCGACCTTTCCTCTTCAAACATGCCCAAAGGGCTTCTATAAATACTTCAATCACTTGTCTTTTCATAATTTTACAAACTCTTCAAATCTTCAGACTTTTACTTAGTGTTTTATACTTTCATCCTCTTTATGCGTTTGCTTCTTCATCTTCTTTCTTCAAATCAGTTATATATATGGAAAAAACTTCCAAAGTGGTACCTCAAAAAGAGGGAGCCGCTTCTTCATCACGCACGTCTAAGGGAAAATCAAAAACTCCTCCTAACATCGACCAATGCATCCCTGGACCTTTCAACACCGTCTCCGATTTCACAATTGAAAAACCCCCTTCTACACATGGCCGATGCGAGCCCATGTATCGATATATAAGTGTAGTAACCGATACAGAGAGGGTAAAACTTGACTTCCGTTGGGGGAAGGCGGCCCGAGTAGAAATCCCCATAGCTGAAGAAAGCATAGTCACACATAAGGCTGGCTTTCTCAGCGTATACACATACCTTTTGCCTTTAGGCCCCATAGATTGTTCCTCTCCACCGATTGACCTGGTGATTCTCGACTTTTATCGTCAATACGGAGTTACACTCAGTCATATTTATACCTCCTTTTGGAGGATTGTATATATGATTCGATACATTTCCAACATGGTCGAGGGGATGACTTTCACCCTCGATCACTTGATCAGACTGTACAACCCTCGTCTCTTCTGATAGGGCCTAATTAAACTGCATCGTCGATCTTCCAAGGAGTTCTTTGCCTGCATCAACGAGGATAAATATCAGGGATGGATGGGCCAATTTTTTAGAATCAGAACCTCGGACTTCATCCCTGCTTATAGAGTGTCATTCCCGGAGGAATGGAATATGAAACTTAAGTCTCCCCATATTGAGTATGTTTTACGACCTCATTTTCTTCTGATTGATTTTATTCTAATTGTGTAGCCACCGTTTGGTTTCCCGGGGCATCCAGGACCTTCCGGGGTGGTTCAAACTTTTGGACTCCACTTTTCCATTCAACAAACGTGTCTGGCGCGATCTAGCTAAAATACGGTGGCAGGCTAAGAACCATGGTATGCTCTCATTGTTGTTGTTCCCTTATTCTTAGTGACTATTCTCCATGTTGGTGAGTTTGATACATCATGGTTGTGCAGGCCTTGGGAAGGCCTGTTGATGAGACCGCCCCTCTTGGTGAGGAAGAGGCTCTGAAAGCTGCTAAGGAGAACAAAATGAAGAAGGAGGCATCGACGGAGTCTCCAAAGTCCAAAAACGCAAAGTCTCGGAAACACAAAATTGATGCTACGGTCCTGTCCTCGATGGACGCTGAGAGCCTGCGAGCCGAGGAAGAAGATGATGACAAAGGGCAAAAAAACATTGATTCTTCGAGAATTGCTGGGCGGACGTCTGCTGAGTTGGAGGAGGCCGATGAGGACCCGCCTTGTGTTGAGGAGACTCTCGAGGAGGGTTCGGGTGCAGTCCCCGAGCTACTCTTCGGACATGGCACAGTACACATCGGCGAGCTCGATGGGTCTATTTCTGAAATTTTTTAGGGTAGGGAGGAAGCCTCGATGGAGGCAGACGTTGCCGGTGGATTTCAATCGGGCCCGTCATTTTCTCCAGGGGAGATACGAGATGCCCAAGATAGGAATGCCCCCGGTTTGGGGACCTCTCATGGAGAGGATGATGTATTCAGAGATTATTTTGAAGTTGTTGAGGAGGATATCGATATCGATTCCCCCGTTGCCATCGAGGAGGCCGAGAGGCTCCAAAATCAGGTGACCTTCTTGATATAATATGCTATCCTTCGAATTTCTACTCTTACTTTCTAACTTTCTCCCTTTGTGCTGTAGGTCAAGAAGCTGTATGACCAAGCCTTCTCCAAGATGAAAGATGAGTTGACCTATCGTGGAGAGAAGCTTGAGAAGATTATATCAGAGTCGATTGAGATGGAGGCTCTATGCGCCCGAAAAGAGGAGGAGTTGATCAACCTCCAGGAAGGCTCGGACAGAGCGCTCCAAGAGAGGGTCGACTTCATTGAGCAGGTATTCTGGTACCCATAATCTTATCTTTTATTGCCATACTTGGTGGTAATGAGCTTATCCTCTGCATCTTTCAGATTAGGCATAAGGACGCCCTAGTGGGGCAGCTCCGAGGGGATGTTGCGTCCAAGGACGCCAAAATCCTTGAACTGGCGTGGCTGAATGGTGTCGTGACTTCGGAGAGAGACACACTTCGGGAGAATCTATCGTCGATTCAAGACCTTCTTCGAGGTTCTCAGGAGGAGGCTGCTGTATTATCTACGGCCAAGTCTGAGGCCGATGAATTTGTCTCCTCGTACAAAAGGGATGCTGCTGTCGCGAATGATCGGGCCAGGGAGAAATCCGAGAAGGCTGAGCTAAAACTGTCTCAGGCAGTTTCTTATGCTCGCTTGCAAGCCAGGAGGCAAGTCTTGGAGGAAGTGAGCGTTAAAGGTGCCGATCTCTCTATCGATATTGAAGAAGCCAGGGCCTTGGAGGAAGAATCGGCAATGCATTACGTCGAATGAGGGCTCTGAAAGCAGCTCGGACATCAATGAAGGCGAAGCGTAGATTTACCTACTGTTTTGCTTTTCCCTTTTTTTGTACATGGGATCCCGCGGGGGGGGGGGGGGGGGGGGGGGGGGGACTTTGTAAAAATACCCTTGTAAATACATTTTTTGGAAAAATTATCTCTTTGTTTCATATCTTCCAAACTTTGCTCTGCAATGCCTATGTAAAAGTTGACCTTCAAGCTTTGACTTTAGCTCTTTGGAACCCGTGCTTACAATAATAGAGCCTCTCGAGATCGGACACCTTCTCGAGGCTTAAGTCGGCATGGGGGTTTTGATCCCTCGAACGTCGTGTGATAGTGTCATTCATATGACATGACCGTGAAATGACCGAAGTGGTCCCGCCGGTACACTTCCCCAAAAGATATAATAACTTTGTCAGAATTAATTGGACTTCAAAGTAGTTAAATAGTCGCCGCTTGTTCTATATATATTCACTCGCCTCTTATTCAGTTTGGGTCTTGCAAATTTGCAAAACTAGTTTCCTCTTTAACGTTCTCTTCCTTTTCTCAGTTTGTGGAACTGCTTGAGTTTTCCTCCTCTTTATCTTTGTTCAAGCAGTTATGGCTGCCGTGCCCGAATCCATTCACCAAGAAAAGGGAAACCTTACCTCTGCATCTTTCCCGGCTGGTGGCACACTGCCGGCATACGGCGAGTTAACCTCAAGTTGTTTTTCTTTGAAAAAAGACTTTGCACTAGAGAAACCCTTCGATGCACCGGGCCATCGAGATCATTCGTCGAGGTTTATTCGACCGATAGAAGAAAACCACCTCGAGGCCGTGTGGAGATATTGCGGATGTGTAGAAAATGTGATGCTGCTGATACCTTCCTGAGAAGAGAATATTACGGCTTATGTGGAGGGATTCTTGAACGTGTATACGTACCTATTTACATTGGGTCCTCTCGACCGCCTAGTGACTGAATTTTCCAAAAGGTATCGAGTCACTCTGGCTCAAATTCATTCGTCATTCTGGCGGATAGTGCTGATGATGAGGTACTTTACAAAAAAGGTTGAACTCGAGTTTACCCTTAGCCACCTTATCAGATTATATCAGCCTCAGCATTATCGAGGCCTGATTGCGTTATGACGCCGGTCCACCAAGACTTTTATCACTAGTCATGATGAGGACCGGAACCGAGGATGGATGAGTCGGTTTGTCCGAGTGAGCACCATCGACATCATCCTTGCCGAGTTCCTGCCATTCCCCGGAAAATGGAACTTCAAATGTAAGTACTAAGTCGCACCTTAGTGTCTTTTGCTCTCAATGCTTTATAATGATGTTTCTATTTCTCTTCCCTAGAGGTCCCGTGGATGCCGAAAAAGATCCCCGATCTTGCGGACTAGACTCGGAGGCTGGCAGCTTCTTCGTCCTATGATGAACGCAAGTGGCGGGATCTGTCGAAGGGTAGATGGGAAGCAAAGCACTACGGTATGTGACATGTGATTGCCTTTTGAGGAATACTTTTCTTTATGTGTATTAACTCCATCTCCGCAGGCATTGGGGGATTCTCCGAGGTGAGGTCGTGCCCCTTCGAGGAGAGGGAAGGGCCGTCAGCTTCAGATCCAAGGGAGGATAATAAGTGGAAAAGGTCATCGATGGATGAGGACATTCTCAATGAGGCAGGGCCTGCCCGGAGACACAAAGAAGACGCCGCCGCTGAAGTGGACTTTATATACATTGGTCATTCTGTGGACATCAACTCTCCTCGGGAGGATGGTTATCTATAGCTCGAACCAGGGCCCTCTCGAGGTTGTCGATCCTGCTAGGCTTGAGGTATCTAATCTCGAGGGAGAGGTTCCACGATAGGGAAAGAGCAAAAGTCTCTTACCACCTTCTTCTCGAGGCCAAGGACCGTCTAAATCAAGTGGGGTCTCAAGCGTTCATATCCCCATATAGAGCGGTTCAACTGGGGTCGATGGGACCGGGCCAGTAGACGCACGCTCAACTTTTGAGGAGGCTCAGCGGTTCTGCTCCGTGGTGAGTTTTGTTTGACTTTGTTGGTTTTTCAGTTTGGTATTTTCAACTTTTGAATTGAAGCTTCTTTTTCGTATGCTTTTGACAAGCTCAATTTCGAGCTGCTCCGCTGCTAGGCCAAATTGCGGGAAACCTTGGGCAAGGAGAAATCTCTCAGGCTTCTTTGTAATGAGAAGACAAGAGAGTTTATATGTCTTCGATCAGAAGAGATGAATCGAAGCCGAGATTATGAAGGAAATATCAAACAACAGGTAATCCTTATTTTGAGGGAGTACGTGCTTTCTTTCCCACCTTCGAGAATTAATGTTTCTGTGCATCAGTTGCAGAGAAAAATTATAGCGTTGGAACGCCTTTGGGGCGAAGTCGGACAGGTCAATTCCGACTGCAATGCGTTGAAGGCGCAGATAAGTGTTCATGCAGCGGCCCAAAGGAATGGTTTGGACAAGGCTTGTGCCCTCGAGATACAACTTTTCAATGCTCGAGAAGATAGCTCAATTCAGACGAGCATGATTTCCAATCTCGAGACCGATCTTTTGAAGATGAAGGCCGAGGTCGTGGACGCCCAGGCTAAAGGTGAAGAAGTTTGAGCAAAGGACGATAAGAAAGTGACCGTTTATTTAAAAGATGCTGCTGATGCTCGGGCTGAGCTGAGGGGAGCCTTTGATAGAGAGAAGAGGGGTAATGAGTATGCCCGATGCATTTCTCGGAGGGCGAACCTTGAAGAGATTCAATCTAGGGGCTAAGATCTCTCGGAAGAGACAAAGCAGGCCAAGGTGGATGAGATAGACGTCAAGTTTTTCCTTTCTTCTGATGTCGATGCTGATATTTAAAGGCCACCGAGGGAGCTGGTCCCTTGAGAAGACTAGGTTTTTCTTTCTTGTCCTTTGTAAAGACTCCTGTGGGAGCATTGTAGATGTATATTTGTAATACACGTATATATAAAATATTCTCTGGTACTTATGATTTTCTTATCGGTAATTAGCCCGATGAATTGGATTTTGAAATGAAACCCTTGGGGTTATAAGGCCCAGAGGCTTTTTAGGCTAGCCCATTGTCTTTTACACATTAGGTCAATACGCCCTTTGATATGGCTGGCGCTTGAGCTCTTACGCATTTGTCCCGTATGCGCTTTAGTTAACCATTTCGGGCTTAGTCTTCGAGTCGGGTTTCGACTCGAACTCATCAACCCTTAGGTTTTTTAAATCGGCCCTGAGGCTCTTTAGGCTGGCGCTTAGGCTCTTACACATTGGGTCGATACGACCTTTAACCGGTTCTTTTCGAAAATTTTCAATGTAATTGGAGGCTTGTGATTTTATGGCAACAGTCGAATGTCTTCGAGTCGCATTAGTTTGGCAGAGCCTTATGATGGTGGTCATTGTATTTGGTCGTATCCTTTTAGTCCCCGAGTGAGATAGCCTCGGAGTCTATATCGAGGTTATTCCTTATTAGGGGTCTTATAAGTTCGAATACATAGCCTCGACTTTGATATCGGGATTATGACTTTTTAAGGTTTTACAAATTTGTACATGCCTTGCTTAAGGTCTTACAGATTGTTGATATTGCCTCATGGAGGGCTTATGTTGTTGATATCGCCTCATGGAGGGCTTACATTGGTGCCTCATGGAGGGCTAATGATCACGCTCAACTATGTCTTATAANTCTCAAGTAATTATGATAATTTACTAGACACACTCTCTCAAGTTACGCTAGCTAGATTGCATTATAGTTCACTTGAGATTGCACCCGAAGTATCGTTATTTCTAATCCAACTTCTAAGACCTCGGTTATGACTTTCGTCTATACTCCTGGAGTGATGTTGTTCAAACAACTACCTAAATATGCACTCTCTCTCAAGTAGATACATAATAAATAGGCACAACAATTGATGGTCATTCAATCAACTACAACAAGAACATAGTTGAACAAATAGAGATTAATCAATCAATCAAAACTCTATTAATATCACAATAAGTTTATCCCCCAACGGGTTCCACCAAAACCCTAGACTAAGAAAATTAGCTACTCATATTCATAAGAATCAATTCTAAAATAACTTGCATAATTGAACTACAAAATAATAAATAAGAGCTATAAAAATCAATGATTGCTTCACTGAGTAGTAATCCACAAGTATTTCTTCACTTCAATGGATTCCTCTCTTCAAGTTGTGTTTTTGGGTCTATTTATATGTTTGGGATACACCCTAAACGTGTAGAAGACTTCTATTCCAACCAGGAAACACTTAAAACTCTTCAAAACTTGGATTTGACCAGACGAGGGACCTGGCTTTATGGCCCTAACGCCTGGATAAAGCCAGGCCAGGCCTGGCGT